>BHFT01021527.1:12292-43550 GCA_004320025.1 Laticauda laticaudata
AAAAAAAAAAAAAAAAAGAGTGGAACATTTCAAAAGCAAAGCATTTAGAAGAGCAGAGTAATAGGGACCTTGGAGGTCATCTAGTCCAACCCCCATGCTCAAGCAGGAGGCCTTGTGTCAAGGATCCCAGGCAATTGCCCTCATGAAATCATGAGACAAGCTTCAAAAACTTCAAAGGATTTATTAGGAGCGAATATGTCGGCATGACCTATATGAAGCCAATTCTGAGACACATAATTCACTATCACCTATGACCCTGTTTCCCCTGCAACCGTCATAAGTGTGGAAAACCAATCTAAAGACACTTTTTTCAGGGCCCTTGTAACTTTGAATGGTTGCTGAATGAACTGTTGTAAGTCGAGGACTCCCTGAATTTTGTTAAGGGGAAGTTGCCTGGAATATGTATTTGTAGATGGGCACTGACTGACGTTTGCCTTGTGTTCTTCAGGTGATACCACAATTCCTGGTCACACCCAAGCTTTCTCTTCGTATCCAGGCACTATTTTTTCCGGCGATGATTTCTACATCTTGAGTAGCGGATTGGTAAGTGGTGTGCGTTGTTGGTGAGTATTTGCCAACTAGCATATATTTACAAGGTTTGCCGTGTTCCAGGATCACACTTGTTGCCATTGTAAACTTTCCAACTGGCTTCTCGCAAAGTCAAACAGCCCACATGTTTTGCTTAACAACAACTGCGGGACGAAAGGCCATAACATTGGATACAATGCCCCTAACAGCCACCTTGCTGTTTCTGGTCCCCGTTGTAGTCATAAAGTTGCCCATAGTACTGAAGCAGAGCCAAGCCTGGCCCAGTATCCAGAGTTCTGCCCTGGGTGCTGAACCAGTTCCAGTTTAAATTCATGCCACTTCCTGGGGATCAGCAATAGCATTTAGACTTATATACTGCTTCACAGGGCTTTCCAGCCCTCTCTGAGCAGTTTGCAGAGTCAGCTTTGCAGAAGTCAGCTTCCCTGCCCCCAACAATTTGGGTCCTCATTTTACCCACCTGCGGAAGGACGGAAGGCTGAGTCAATCTTAAGCCTGGTGAGATTTGAACTGCCAAATTGGCAGGCAGCTTGGCTGCAGCAGAAGTAGCCTGCAATACTGCACTCTAACCACTGCGCCACAGAGGCTCCTGTGCTTGCTTGGTTGATTGATTGAATTTATATTGCCGCCTATTTGCCCATGACGACTCGAGGTGGCTTTACAGAATGTAGGATCATATTTAAAATAAAATAAAATGAAACAATAAAAAAACTAACACAAGAAACAAATAAATTAATAAAGTACAATTTGATTTAATCCAGATCGGAAGGATTTCCTCCCTCTCCCTAGCCAGTTCACACAGGTAAGACAACACAGGGGTTTTTTTTTCCCCAAAAAGAATTTAAAATGCTAGGGAAACATCTCTGCTTGGGCTAAGGCAGGTATTTTCCCCATGGCATCAATTTGTTGAACACTTTGTCTGTCAGTGTATCTTATGATTCATAATGTTGTTTGTATCTTATAGTTAATGACTGTAACTATGATTTATGAATCTATGACTTATCACTTGGTGTTTTGTCGGTACACTGAGAGCTTATGCACCGGAGACAAATTCCTTGTGTGTGTCCAATCAACACTTGGCCAATAAAGAATTCTATTCTATTCTATTCTATTCTATTCTATTCTATTCTATTCTATTCCATTCCATCTCCTGTTCTATTCTATTCTATTCTATTCTGAATTCTGTTTCTATTCTATTCTATTCTATTCTATATTCTATTCTAATTATCTATTCTATTCTGATTCCTATTCTATTCCATTCTTCACTCCCTCTTACTCTTACTCTTACTCTTACTCTTACTCTTACTCTTACTCTTACTCTTACTCTTACTCTTACTCTTACTCTTATTCTTACTCTTACTCTTATACTTACTCTTACTCTATTCCATTCCATTCTTGCTCATTGGTTGTTGTACACATCATAGGATGCAGTGGACTCTCTTACCAGATATAGTGAACCTACAAATCCTAGGGTTCCTTGATGCTATGCACAGTTTGGAAACTGTAGCCCCTCCCCCTATTCATTTATCTGTCCTTACGTTTGAAGAATTCATCTTTAATGAGGTGTAGGTCTTTCAAAAATAATTGAATAGAATGAGAAGATAAGGAAGAGAGCCTGTTTGGTCTAGTAGTAAGGCACCAGGCTAGAAATTGGGAGATTGTGAGTTGTAGTCTCTCCTTAGCCATGAAAGCCAGTTTGATGACATTGGGCCAATCACTCTCTCTCAGCCCAATCCACCTGACAAGTGATGTTGTTGTCAACTCATAAGACATTTTCTATGCCCATTTTATAGTTGCCAACAGAAAAGAGGAGGGGGGAAGAAGTTTGAAAGAGCAGGGCAGCAATTTGGAACTGAAAATGCATTCCACTCATATCTTGCAAAGATTATAACTAAGCAACTGGAGTTTCTGCTACACAAATCTCTAATTGGAGAACATGATTGATGACTCTTGGCTATGGATGTGTTTTGTTGGAAAATATGAATTATAATACACCCAGAGGAGTTGGGAGGAAACCAGGGTCAAGGGACAGCGAATTACGTGTCTCAGAATCGGCTTCATACAGGTCATGCCAACATGTTCATTCCTAATGAATTATTTGAAGCTTTTTGAAGTTTGGCTCAAGCCTCATGATTTAATTAGGACGATCGCTGGAATCGCCACTTTGAGTTATTTGCAAAATAATCAAGGCAAGATAGAAATAATTTTTTTTTTAAAGTAAACATTTATATGATCTAAAGGGAAGAATCCCTCTGTGGACCTGACTGTTTTAATACCTAATTAAGAAGAGATGCTCAGAATGTTTTCTTACTTCAGGTGAGTCTGGAAACAACCATCGGAAACAACAACAATAAGCTTTGGAAATTCATCAAACCTGACAACAGTGTGTTGGAATGGTTGCGTAACATTGTGGCTAACCGTCTTGCAAGGACTGGGGCAGAATGGGCGACCATCTTTGAGAAGTTCAACAGTGGCACGTGAGTTGGGCTCCTGAAGAATATCGGTGGCATGGCAAAGGTCTTCAGTTTTGGGGTTGAACAGTGCTTCTATCATCACCCTTATCTTCTGGTGCTTCAAATGGTCATCAAAATGAATGGTAGTAAGCCGAGGACTTACCTGTACATGGAAAACACAACCAAGTAGCTGGCTATTATGTCCAGAAACATCTGCAGAGAATATGGGTTAGATCCTCTTAGGTCCAGATGTGAGATCCCACAGAAGGTTGTGGAGAACTACCACAATGTCTGGTTGGTTGGTTGGTTGGCCAGGATCTTCTCTGTCCGTCTGGACCTCGATGTCCCACAGGATTTTGTTCTGACCAAGACTTCCTGAGAGATTAACAAACACACGTTAGTCCCAAAAACCTTTTTTCTTTATTTCAGTGGCTGTGAATTTTAGTCATTCACAGCCCGTAATGAGTCTCTATATACAGTTTGTAAATAGTCTTACAGAAGTCTGCAAAAATCTTTTGGGATAAGGCTAATAAGCACGCACCTTTATCTTCCTTGAAGTGCTGCCAATGACTAAATTGCCAATTAGTTGTACAAAACCAAATGGAGCACAAATTCAACAGGGAGCTTCAGGTTTCAAACCGACCAGTACAAACAAAGTTGCTTCCTGCAAAGGTTCATGTTCCTTTGCTCCTCCTTTATGTCTTATGGGAGGGCCGATCACCTCCAAGCCTTATTTCTGAGGCGCTCCTTTTGTCTTAACTGTTCTTGCCTTCTGGCAGCTCTGCACATGCACACACTGGGAACAGACTCCCCCTGTTCCTCTGCCTTGCTGCTGTCAGGTTCTGGAAGCTCCAGAGTCAGCACACCACTCCGAGATAATCCTGGCCCTATCTCTGTGTCGGACACAGGACCCTCGTCCAAGCCCTCTCCAGACTCCCGGACTGGCCCATGTTCCTCCCCACTGTCCAATTCTGCTGCCGTCTCTGCAGGCTGCCGACAGACTGCAACAGCTTTCTTATTCTCCATGACCTTCTGTGGATGAGAGACAGAGAAACTTCTTAATAGATATTCTCCTCTTACCCTTTGTTTTCATTTTACACAGGTACAATAACCAATGGATGGTTGTGGACTATAACATTTTTGTCCCAGGCGTGGTTGCTCCCCAACGTGGCCTCCTAACTGTGCTGGAACAGATTCCGTAAGTGTTGCAAATTCTATTTTAATAAAGGAGAATATTTCATGACCCAACTAGGGAACATCATCATTTCTAGAAGAGAGGGGGGTTGGGAGGAGGAGGGGGAGAGGGGAAGGGGGAGGACTGTGGGATCCTTGGCGCTCTCTGAGTTTGGTTGTTTGGATGTTCACATGACCTTGAGTCACAGCAACAATCCTAAGTACAGACCAATTGCCAAGCGTCTGGATTTTGATGACAGGATCATAGAGATGCCCGCAAAGGTCATAAGTGTGAAAAATGGCCATAAGTCACTTTATTCAATGTCATTGTAACTTTGAACAGCCACTAAATCAACTATTGTAAACCGAGGACTACCTGAATAATGCTTGTTAGTGCCTTTTCCCTTTTTTTTCCCTGTCTCTCCAGGGGAATGGTGATTACTGCTGACATGACCAAACTTTTATACCAAGAAGGCTACTGGGCAAGCTACAATGTGCCGTAAGGATTTTCTCCTCTTTCCTTCCTTCTTTTCTTCCTTCCTTCTTTCCTTCCTTCCTTTTTCTTTTTTTCCTTCTTTGGTTGCTTCCTTCTTTCTTCCTTGCTTCTTTCTTTCTTCCTTCCTTCTTTTCTTCCTTTTGAAGTTTAGAGGGATGGTTTTTAACTTAAAAGTGGAGCATGTATTTTCCATGCTTGAGGCTCTGGAGAGGCCCAGAATTGAACTGAAAAACCCATGCATCCAAAAGAATACCTTCTCTGCAAGATCCCTCAAAGCTGCAATTCATTCTTAGACAATTATTCTTTTTGCCCTTAGGTATTTCCAAGATATCTTCAACACCAGCGGTCTCCCGGCACTGGTTCAGAAATATGGGGACTGGTTCACCTACGAAAAGACTCCCCGAGCACAAATTTTCCGGCGCAACCAAACTCTTATACGGGATATGGATTCAATGATCCGACTGATGAGGTTAGACATTTGTTTGTCCTGGCCAGGGGTCTGCATATTAAGGAATGACCTTTGGGTAATATTCTTTGCATATGAATTCTGGGCGATGGGAAGCCAACATGACAAGTAAACAGATTTGTGGAGTAAGGTGGTAAAAATGAGGATAAATGTTGGCTTAAAGAGTTCATAAAATGTCAGGGTTGGAAGATACCTTGGAGATCATCTCGAGTAGCATTTTTCAAAGTTGGCAGCTTGAAGTTGTGTTAACTTCAACTTCCAAAATTCCCCAGCCAGTTGGTGTTGTGATGGATAGGATAAGTAGGTAGGTAGGTAGGTAGATAGATAGATAGATAGATAGATAGATAGATAGATAGATAGATAGATAGATAGACAGACAGATAGATAGATAGATAGATAGATGATAGATGATGCATGGATGAATAGATGGATGGATAAATGTGAAGATGGATAGATATATGGATATTTGGATGGATGGTTAATAGATGATAGTTAAATACATGATACATGATACATAGAAAAAATGGATGGATAATAAATAGAGAAAAATGTGACTAAAATAGATAGATGATAAATGGATAGAGGATGAATAAAAAGATGGGTGGAGTGATAGATGATATAGACGGACAGACAAATATTGATAGAGATAAATAAATATTAGATAGACAGATTGGTAAAAAGATGATAGATGATAGGTGTAGAGAGATAGATTTGAGATAGATAGATAGAACAGACATAGAGATAGATAGAGAGATGATATAGATAGATAGATAGATAGAAAATAGATAGTAAATAAATAGATATAGATAGATCGATAGATCGATCAACCGATAGATTGATAGATTGATAGATAGGATGGATGGATGGAGGAACAGACAGACTGACAGACAGACAAATTATAACCTGGGTTACCTGTGCTGTGCTCTTCCGCTTCTGCCTAGGTTCAACAACTTCCCTCAAGATCCTCTCTCCCACTGCCAAGGCTGCAACCCACCCCAGAATGGAGAAAATGCCATCGCTGCCCGTTCCGATCTCAATCCTGCAAACGGGACATATCCCTTTGGGGCTCTCTACCAGCGTAGGCACGGGGGCACTGATATGAAGGTGAGGGGCAGTAGGTGAAGGAGGGAGAATTTAGACCGAGAGGAGGGGAGGGTGTGTGTGCCCCATCCAGATGATATCTCATTGTTGAACCACACATTATTTTCAAAAGTTTGTTGATTGTATTAATCTCAGCGGAGGGCAGCCCTTGTCTGATCTCGCTCGGGTTCAAAAGCTGATCAGGTTTGATTAAATTTCCCAGGACTGTGGAATAGATTGGACAGTCAACCAAACATCTCCCCATTTTATTTTTATTTTCCATTCCTTTCTCACTTCACTGAAGGAAAGAAACAGTTGGATGCGCTGCACAGCAAAGCTAATACTGCCTAGATAAGTGATGGCGAACCTTTTCATTGCGGTGTGCCAAAAACATGCACGCACTGGCACCCACAATGCAATGTGTCCCCCATGCATGCATGTACAATGCCCCTCCTTACCTGTGCGCACCTCCCAGCTGATTTTTGGCCCATTTGAGGCCTTTTTCGGCCTCCCAGAGCCTCGAGGGAAGCCTCTGCAACCTTTGGAGGCCGAAAAACGGGCCTGTTTTATCACTTCTGATTTTGTCACTTCTGGTATTTCCAGAAGACCCGTTTTTCAGCCTCCAAAGGCTGCAGAGGCTTTCTTCAAGGTTCTGGGAGGCCAAAAAAGGCCTCAAACGGGCCAAAAATCAGCTGTGAGGTGCATGCATGCGCAGTGCAAGTAAGTTTGGCTGGGTCTCTCATGCCCTCACAAATGGCTCTGCGTGCCATCTTCCTTTCGTTGCTGAGCTACTTGGTGTGTGAGTTTGTGTGTCAGAAAAGTCAAGATGGCAGCCACAGCCATGTGGTCCCCCTTTCAGATTGTTACTTCTTCCCAATGCCTTCCACGCCATGGTATCCTTGGAGTTGAGGGCATCGGTCCTTTTTAAAGAGAGTTAGAAGTCACTCAGGAGACGCTTGAGTCGTACCGCATAATCCACTCAGTGCTGGTTCATGACATTAATCCAATTTTTCAAGTTTAAAACCAGCTTAACCTAAGAGAAGAAAAGCAAAGGAAGACATCAGCAAACCTCCTTAGTCCTCAAAGTCACAGAACTGAAACTTTTTAATCACTTTATGTGGCTACTCGGGGCGGGGGTACATGTTTTTCCATCGAAAAGCTGACACAGGTAGCCTTAAGTGCCATTGATATTGGTTGCTGGAGAGATTAAGTTCTGGTCTTTTTGTTTCCTTAGCTTTCTTCTCCTTTGAATGGCGTGTAAATGTGGTTGATCTCTCTGTGTCTGTGGATGGCTGGTTTGTCTGAGTGCCAGGTTTCCATAAATTCCCTAGCGTTTTTGGGAATGTAGCTTGGCCTCAGCTGCCTGTGGCTCATAGCTTGCTAAGATTGGAGGAGTTCTTCTTAAACAAAACCCTGCTGTTATCTTTGTAGGTGACTTCTTTCGAAATGATGAAGAATTACAGCTTCCTGGCTGCCAGTGGGCCTACTTGGGATAACCTTCCTCCTTTCCAGTGGAGCTCTTCTCCGTTTTGCAATATATCCCACATGGGACAGCCGGATCTCTGGAAATTCTTGCCCATCCAAGTTCGCTGGGACTGAGTTTTCCCAAGACTGGTCTTACCCCAGGCTTGGATTGTGAGCCTAATTCTAGCTATCTATATGGAGCTTTTTGGGATGCAGATTCCACCCAGGGGCTGGCTTTCTTGAAAGAAAGGGACAAGCTTTCTCTCTTTCATTCTCAACAGCTTGAGCAGTTAATAATGAAGAAAAATAACCAGCAGGGGTTTAAATGCTGCCATTTGGTACAACAATGGGATATTGGAGGAATTTCACTAAATGAACCATGGTGAGTCAAAGGACTGCCTGTCATTTTTCCCCTCCTTGCGTTGAATCCGCTCTGCAGCCAAACCTTTTTCTTTTAAAAAAGAAAAGTTAAACAGAGGGCATGCCTTTAAAGTCCCCCGTTGTGTAGCCATGCAAAATTTCACCAGGATTTAAAATTGGAGAAGTGCTTATAGAGGCAATCAAAACAGAGTATTTTTTTAAAAAGTTTTATGGTTCCTTAACATGGCCTACCAAAGATGAGTTGAAGACCATGTCTTCTGAGAATGTCCCCTTGAGAATGGTCAGTTTGGGACCTGAAGAACAGCTTTCAAACATCTGGAGAACTTCACTTTAGGGAACCACTAGGACTACTTGGTAGTTTAATGATGACTTTAAGATAATGTTGGCTCTCACTTTGAGCTTGGGGACATAGCCATCTGACAGAAAAAGATCCACCCAACAATTTGGGATCCAGCTTGATCCCACTGGCTTTTTTTCTGGAGAAAAATGCCATCTGGTTTCGATCGTCTGACATATTGAAAGACTTCGCAATATCCATAAATGTGAACAGGCAAACCACTTGTTGTACAGATGTTATACAGGTAGGGTTGCCATGGTACCACCCATCTTTCCCTTTGCATGGAACCCAAGAGGCAACTCTTTACTTTTCTGCCAGTTTGTTATTATGGGATAGAGCAAGCAGGCTCCTGTCCTGAGATGAACTGGACAAGCCAAAGATGGTTTCTCCTGCCCTGCTTAAAAATAAGACCGTTTTCTTCTTGAGTTCAAAAGAATGAGATGATTGAGAAAAAGATGTGTAAATCAGGGTATAAAAGTGGCTCATTGGGTCATAGGAAGGGATTTCTGAGGGTTTGTATCATCTCACCCGAACCTTTAAAAACTTTTTGTTTTATTTTATTGTTCCAATAAACACCTACACAAACCTGCCTTGGATTGTGTAGTTCAGACATGCATCAGGAAGTTCTCTTTTTTTCCAATATTTTTCCAATATTTTATTTCATCAGTATTAAACTTCATCAGTATTAAATTGTAATCGTACGTATATACACAGTGTACACATACAATGAAATTCACATAACACCCAGAGACCAGACACAACATGCACCCACATGACAATCTCCAAACACACCCACCCACCCACCAAAATTCCCTGCCCCCTAAAAACACACAAGCATCCACACAACAGACCAAGTAACACTGTCCAACAGCTCACTGGTGGCGGTCCTTAAGTTCATTGTTAAGTTCCATTATGGCTCTGGGATAAAAACTGTTCAGAAAATGTGTGGTCTGAGTTTGAATTGTTCTGTATCTTCTGCCAGAAGGCAACAGTTCCACAAAGATTGTGAGCAGGATGGGAAGAGTTTCTGAGAATGTTGTGTGACTTCCTCAAACAGTGAGATGCGAAGATGTCATCCAGGGCTGGTAGCTGGAGCCCGATGATGTTCTGGGCTTTTAATGATTCTCTATAGAGGCTTTTTTGTCCGCTACAGAGCTGCTCCCATTCCGTGCAAGAATGTCGTATGTCATTCTGCAGTAGTAGGACAGAAGTAGATGCTGAGGTAGATTTATCTTCCTGAACATTCTCAGGAAGTGCAGCCTCTTCTATGGCTTCTTCACAAGCATGTTAGCATTCATAGTCCATGAGAGGTTCTCTGAGATATAAGTGCCCAGAAACTTAAAACTACCAACCCTCTCCACCTCCTTGCCATTTATGTACAATGGTAAATGTACATCTCTCTTCCTCCTGAAGTCCAGTTATAAGTTCTTTAGGGGTTTTTTGATGTTAAGTGTAAGATTATTTTCTTTGCACCAGAGTGCCAGCCCTTGTACTCCCTTTCTATAATGAGCCCCACCACTGTTGTGTCATCCCCAAATTTGATAATTGTCTTGGTGTTCTACAATGGGGTACAGTCAAATGTGTACAAAGAATAAAGGAAGGGGCTTAGCACACAACTCGGGGGGGGGGCTGCTGTGTTTCTCCCCATTTATATGCTCGAGTGGATTGTGCCACACGAGGGTTTAATTTGAGGGGAGGGGGAATGTGGGAAGAATATTTTTTTTTAATCACCAGAACACAATCACGTAATAGTTTCCTGCCTTTCTGCTGTCCCTGTTTTGTAGCTTTGGTGGTAGCTTTATAAACAGGGATATGGCAGTGAGACGGAACACAGAATAATAGAATTGGAAGGGACCTTGGAGGTCTTCTAGTCCAACCCCTGCTCAGCTAGAGACCCTAGGCCATTCCAGACAGCTGGCTGTCCAGTGTCTTCTTCACAACCTCCAGTGATGGAGCACCCACAATTTCTGAAGGCAAGCTGATTAATTGTCCTCACTGTTGGTAAGTTTCTCCCTAATTCTAGGTTGCTTCTCTCCTTGGTTTGTTTCCATCTGTTGTTTCTCGTCTTGCCTTCTCGTGCTTTGGAGAATAGGTTGATTCTCTTGTCTTTGGGGAAGCTCCTTTGTGGAATACTGCTGTCACATCCCCTCCAGTCCTTCTTTTCTCTGGAAGTCCTTACAATCATTCTTCCTGCAAGCCTTGAATCCTCTTAGTTGCTCTTCTTTGCATTTTTTTCCCCCAACCCATCCTGGCAGAAAACTCTGCTGGCCTACTTCCAAAAAATATATCAAAAGAGCACAAGAAGGCACTCAACTGAAAACTAGCCTTGGAACAGAAGCTTCTCTTCTTGCTTCTTGCCAAAGCAACCACCCATCCTAAAAACCTTCACGGCTTTGTCGTCCAATCCCTGTTCCACTGGTTACACAGAATGGCATTCGCCTTCCCCAGCAAGGGTGATTTTCACCCGCGCCCACCCCTACGGTTTGTCCTTTTGTGATGCCTGGCATGGCACCCTGGGAGCTGCAATTTTCCCACAGTCAGCCTTAGGCCAAAGCCCTCCAAGGGAGTGGAGAGTTCTCTGACAAGGAAAAATTTGTTTTCCTGTGGATGAACAACACAACTGAGAGAGGGATTCAAGGACAATCTTCATTGTGTCTTAGCAAATTGGCAGCCTCTCTTCTCTCTCTCCCCATTGCAGCTCTCTTCTCTCTCCCCCCCCCCCAATCAACCTGACCCAGTTCCTCTAATAAGGTTCCCATTGCTTGTGAACCAGATTTAAGGCTGGCGTCGACGGCTGTTTTTCCCCAGCGGTCTTTTGAAAAAGGCTCCTCCAATGGAGCCAAATTTCCTCATGTCTTTCTCTTTCCTCCCCCCTTTCTCTTGTCTCTTTGTTTCTCTCTCTTTTCTCTCACTCTCTTTCTTCATCTTTGTCTCTTTCCCCTTTCTCACTTTTTCTTCTCTTTTCTTTCTCTCTTCTGTTCTCTAGCTCTTCCTCCTTTCTGCCTCTTGTTTCATCCTCGCTTTCTCTTTTTCTTTTCTCTCTTCATCTTTCTTTTCCTTTCCCTTTTCTTTTATTGTCTCTTTTTTCTTTCTTTTCTTCTTCTTTCTCTGTCTCTCTCCTCTCTTCTTTCTCTGTCTCTCTCCTTTTCTTTCTCTTTCTTTTTCCCTCTTTCTCTCTTTTCTTTTTTCTCTGTCCCTTTTTTCTGTCTGTCTGTCTGTCTGTCTGTCTGTCTTCTCTCTCTCTCTCTCTCTCTCTGCATTTGTATGTATGCAAAAGCCTCAGCACATAGGGGTTTAGCTTGACTGTCTTTAGATCTACTCTGTGTGGTGTGTGTGATATATGTATATCCGTATGTATGTGTGTGTGTGTTATAGGTTTTTCATTCATTCCACTAATTCATTTAT
The DNA here is from genome assembly GCA_004320025.1 of Laticauda laticaudata. Lineage (NCBI taxonomy): Eukaryota > Metazoa > Chordata > Lepidosauria > Squamata > Elapidae > Laticauda > Laticauda laticaudata. Next base: position 24,094 of record BHFT01021527.1, read on the forward strand.
TTTTTATGCATTTATTCATGAATTTTTATTGCTTTTAAAAGAGTGACAGGCAAAGAAAGAGAAAGAAGATATTACCATTTTTTTTAAAAAAAGTAACAGGGCTTGCTTTTTTTTTGCACCAGAGAGTCCTGTTTTAGGGGGGAAGGAAGGACAGGTCCAATGAAGGAAGGAAGGAGGGCTGAAGGACTCTTGGCTATCGAAGTAAAATATGAATTACTAAAGCTGGACAACTGATGGTCTATTTAAATCATCACTTTTGTTCGATTTCTCTTCTCAGGGAAGAGAAATTGATTTTTCAAAGACAAGTTTCACCCTTTCTTTATTTTCCCTCAGGCCACAGGCGAGACGATTCCCTTGTATACCTACAGATCATCCTCAAATTACAACGGTAAAGGAACATACCTGTTAGGATTGTAAATCAGGACAGTTTCAGTTCAGGACACCGAACATGTTCATATTGTATGATCTTTGTTGCGGTGGTCATTAAACGAACACTGCGGTGGTAATTAAGTAAACCAATCTTTGGCTGTGGGCCCGTTTTGATGAAAACCGGAGGTAGCTGCCAGTTTTTGGCACAACCATCATGGTCACATGACCTTGGGATGTTACGAACGACTGTAAATATGGGCCTGGTGCTGAAGACCCAAAGTGAGGTCATGTGACTTCAAGAGAAGGGCAGGAATGGCCATCAGAACTTCAAATCTGGGTCGTAAGTAACCCAGAGGAAGTCCATGGAAACTTCCAATGGGCATGAAGTGACCAGTCATAAATGGAGGACGACCTGTATATATCCATCACTCTGGAACCTTCCAGATTGAACAAAATGTCCAATCTGCAAAAGTTCCCTAGGAGGAAATGGCTAGAGGTTGGATCCAACTGGAACAGGAGGAATGAGTAGCAGGTCTTTAAGGGGTGGTCTCCAAAGCCAGAAGAACATTCTATGTGGTCACCACATTAGGTAACTGGGGTTCAACCCGACTCCATGGTGGAAGACTAAGCATCTTCTGACAGTGACCTAGGGCTGGCTCCCTCTTGACTGGGGATCCAACTAAAGTTTTAAGGGAGAAGACCGCCAGACTGTCGTTTCCTTCAGTGTGTTCCTGTGGCACACACCTTTGTGTAAGATAGAAGCCAAGGAAGGAAGGAAGGAAGGAAGGAAGGAAGGAAGGAAGGAAGGAAGGAAGGAAGGAAGGAAGGAAGACNAGGAAGGAAGGAAGGAAGGAAGGAAGGAAGGAAGGAAGGAAGGAAGGAAGGAAGGAAGGAAGGAAGACGATATGAAGCAACGGAGTTTTAATAAGCGTAGGGTTGATGGTGTGTCCGGAACGAAGCCCGAAAATGACCGCCTTTGTTTTGTGAAGACCACAAGGCCATCGCAATGTGGCTCTCTTCTACGTCATCATCCCACTGCTCCTCATCTTTTGAGATTCCCAGCTGAGCCTTGAGATGCTTTAACTGGGCCAGTGTGATATTGTTGCCTCCACACACGATCACCACGAGAGAGTCCAGCTGGGGTGTCAGCTTGCCTTCTGCTTGTAGCTTTTGGACCTTTCCGCTGTAGACAATGGCCAAGGCAGCCCCACAAGCAGGCTCCACGAGGATCTTCTCATCATCTGTGAGTGGTGGAAAAAAACAGGCATTTAGCCCACTGAATGCCACGCGGAGAAGACGAAACTGATGCCCATGAGTTCAGCATCATTTTTAAATCTAGGACCATTAAATTGGCTGGCCACTAGATCGCCAAGAACAATTAATTTATGGTACTCCTTGCTGCCATCTAGTGGTCTTTTATGTGGTAGCTCAGCTCTAGTGTACTGTAGTCCTATCGAACTAAAAACTTGGCTTTGTTATAGATTTCAAAATAGAGCTGGAAGGGACCTTGGAGGTCTTCTAGTTCGACCACCTTTTCAAGCAGGAAACCCTATACCATTTCAGACAATTGGTTGTCCAGTCTCTTCTTGAAAACCTCCAGGGATGGAGCACCCACAGCTTCTGGTGGCAAGCTGTTCCACTGGTTAATTGTCCTCACTGTTAGGAAGTTTCTTCTTAATTCCAGGTAGTGTCTCTCCTTGGTTAGTTTCCATCCATTGTTTTTTGTCCAGCCTTCAGGTGCTTTGGAGAATAGCTTGACCTCCTCTTCTTTGTGGCAGCCCCTCAAATATTGAAATACTGCTATCGTGTCCTCCCTAGTCCTTTTCTCTAGACTAAACATACCCAATTCCTTCAAGCATTCTTCATATTTTTTTTCTTTCCTTCTTTTTCCTTAATTTTTTTCCACATTTCTATCCCGATAGCATCAGAGGGCAGGACAAGAATAGCCAGAAGGGGGTTAGAGCAAGTGACAACAAGATTAAAGCTTAAAGGAGAGTCACCAAGAAATAAGAAAATTTGTCTATGCTGGAATGGAGTATCGACTAAGCTGGAATTTGGAGAAAAGTAACTTTTAGCAATAGCAACAGCACTTAGATTTATATACCACTTCACAGTGTTTTTACAGCCCTCTCTAAGCAGTTTACAGAGTCAGGCTCTTGCCCCCAACAATGTGGGTCCTCATTTTACTGACCTCAGAAGGATGGAAGGCTGAGTCAACCTTAAGCTGGAGAGGATCGAACTCCTGACAGTGAGCAGTGAGTTAGCCTGCAATACTGCATTCTAATTATTGTGCCACTATGGCGCAGAGTGTGATGAACTTTAGGGATACCCCTTGACTTTTAACATCGGATTTGGAGCAGTTGGAAATGGAGGTGAAAGTGAAGGAAAAGGTAGAGGTAAAGATAAAGAGATGTGGAGTGGAAGTGGAGATAGACACGAAGAGAATGATAATAAAGATAAAAATAGGAGTTGGAGATGAAAATGGAGTTGAGATGGAGATGGAGGGAAAGATAAGATAAAGATTGGAAGTGGACATGGAGGTGGAGGTGGAGATGAAAATGGAAATAAAGAGCTAGAGGTGGATGTAGAAGAAGTAGAGCTTTAAATCAAGGTGGAAATGGAGGTAGAGGTAGAAACAATGACAGAGATACAAGATAGGTTGGGTGTGCCAGGAGCCATACCACATACCCACAAACTTTTCAATTGCTTCCACCGCTTCTTGATCCGTGATCACCACCGATAAAGTCGGGTGCTCCTGAGCCAGCTTCAAAGTCTCTGCTGCCACAACGCTGACCCCCAGAGTTGTAGCAACACTGAAGAAAGATAAGCAGTGTAGTCACTGCACCAAGCCATAATTTAATTAACCAGGTCTTACTGAGGAAATCTCAATGAGCTCCTACAACCCTTTACAACAGAGGCCATCTTTGTCAGGTTCAAATGGGAGCTCATCCTTGCTACTCAACCCTACTCAAGATAAGTGATGCACCAAACCATAGTTTAATTTAATTATTGATTAAACCCTAATGAGCTCCTACAATCCTTTATGATGGGCCATAATTATCATATTCAAAGGGGGGGGGGGTTTCATCCTTGATACCCAACCCAACTGTGATGTATTGGGCTGTGTCTTCCCATGGTCTCAACAATGTCCTATGCAGACCAGAAAAGGAGTTCGGCCATCATCCAGTTGATGGTATGAATGCAGCCATTGTGAATTAGAGAAGAAACTGTCCCATCCATCTCCTAGTTCTTCTCAGCATCGGCTGCTTATCCTGGGAAGCAGAGGTCTCTGTCTCAAGGCTCACCTGGTAATTTGAGGAAGTGTCACTAGCTTCCCAGCTGCCAAGGAAGCATTCAGGCTCTGAGCTCCTTTGGTTTCCAAGGCAACCACTGGCACATCATCCCAGCCCACTTCTCGTAGGCCTTGAATCACTCCACATAGCATGCCCCCTCCTCCAACAGAGAGGGCAATGGCTGCAGGTTTGGAGGCCATCTGGTCTTTTATCTCCCTCACCAGAGACATGTGACCTTCCCTGGAAGGGAGAGAAGGAGGGGGTGAGCCAAACTGCCTTTAAGCAAAGAACTGAGAAGGCAGGAGATGAAAGAGAGGAACTGGGGGGCAGAAAATGAGACTGAGGTTGGTGAATATGTCTGTTCCGACTCTTCTCAGAGCCCTGAAGATCCAGCAAACCATGCCCCTGGCTGGGCCCTGCCCTACCCTCCCCGCCCATTCAATCCTTACCTGGTACGCCTGCCATCAAACAAAATACTATTTTTCCTCCTCCCCCCCCCCCCCCCCCCAGACCATGAGTTTGCTTTCTGCTGTGTTGGGAGATTTAGATGAGCTAGAAAGCAGGAAATCCTGGTAGCTTTTTCTCTGGTAATATTCACACTACTAACTAGAGCATACACAACGTTTGCTAGGCCAATACTTGAATACAGCTCATCAGTCTGGAAACCTGCATTATGTATCTGATATTAATACACTGAGAAAGTCCAGAAATATTTCAAAAGAAGAGTTCTTCCGCTCCCTCTACTCGTTGCAGAAGACCTTATGCCACCAGACTTGAAATTCTAGACCTAGAAAACCTTGAACTAGACGCTTCGATCCGATCTAAATATAGTATATAAAATCATACATTGCAATGTCCGACCGGTCAATGAATACTTCAGCTTCAACCACAACAATACAAGAGCACCACAATAGATACAAACTCAAGGTTAACCGGCCACCAAACTTGATTGCAGGAAATATGACTTCAGCCACAGAGTGGTCAATGTCTGGCATACTCTACCTGACTCTGTAGTTTCTTCCCCCAAACCCCAAAAACTTTAACCTTAGACTGTCTCCTATTGACCTCACCCCTTTCCTTAAGAGGTCTGTAGGGGGCGTGCATAAGTGCACCAATGGGCCTACTGTCCCTGTCCTATTGTTTCTTTTAATTTTCCTTATATGTATCCATTTCATGTATTCATAACCATGTTTATACTTATACCTGTTATCTAATAATCGCTTGACAAAATAAAATAAATAATGAAAAAAATAAAAGCAGAGCTGAACTTCCTTAGGACTGAAGCTTCTATTTTTCAGGCAGGCTCAGCAGCAGATTGCAGAAAGATAGATCTCTGGAGTGGAATCTGTGATTCTGTGAGCAACTCAATCAGCCTGCCTGCTTTGCCTGATTTTGGGTAAAAGTTGCTCTTTTTTCTTAAAAAAATCAATATTTACATATTTATAATATTTACATACAAGCCACACTCCACCAGTCACATGACCACCAAGCCACAACCACAGAATCGGTTAAGAAGTTTGAATCCCACCCCTGCCCTTAACAACTGCAGTCATTCACAAGTCCCAATTGCTGTCTTAAGTCAAGGACTGCTTTGTATAGCACAACCTTCCTTGAAACTCAGCAGCTCAAACTCAACTAAGCGGTAGAGATGTACTTGGACTTTGATTCAGAACAGCCCGGAAACCAAATGTGGAAAGATGTTTTATATATAGCCAAAGAAGGACCATAAATTGGTTCTGAGAAATTTCAATCGAATGTCCTCCAAAGATTTCTAACAAACACTGTATGGACGTATCTGAGCTTCATACCAGAATTGATGGATGATCTTGGCCTCCAAACCTTTCAGTGCCTTCAGGATGTAATTTCCATCCCAGCATAAAAGCAGGTAAGAATGGATGGCTCTTGTGTTCCTTTGGGCACTCTTTAAAATAGACCTTAGTTGGATTTTCCATGTGCTACAGGTATGAAAAATAATTCCTAGATATATTAAAAAAAAATAGAACTTGTTTGATGTCATTCCTATTAATTTGCCATGGATGCCTGGGGCAAATCTTTTCATAAAGGCCATAACCTCTTTTTTCCCCTCTTTTGGCTATAACATAATTAATCAGTTCTTCATGCAGTGGGAGGTAAAGGAATGAAAGTCCTCCCCTGAAGCCAAGAGATATAACTGCAGCATCTGGGTAAGGAGTTTCTTCTTGGTCTTGTCAGCTAAGATCAAGTGTAGGGATGCATAGATAAAATTAAGGGATAGAATGAAATCTTGAGCTCTTGTAGGAAAGGTGGGGCTATAAATTTAATGGAGGAGGAGGAGGAGAAAAAGAGGAGGAGGAAGAGGAAGAAGAAGAAGAAGAGGAGGAAGGAGAAGGAGGAAAAGGAGAAGAGGGGATGAGGAAGGAGAAGGTGGAAGAAGGAAAAGGAAAAGAAAAGAAGGAGGAAGAAGAGAAGGGAGGAGATAGAAGAAGGGAGGAGGAAAGAGAAGGAGGAAGGAGGAAATAAAAGGAGAAAGCTAGAAGAGGAGAAAGAAAAAGAAGGAAGAAGAAGAAGAAGAAAAGGAGGAGGAAGAGGAAGATATGTAATTTTTAGAGATCTCTTTTACAGGGGTGGGATTCAATTTTTTTAACAAATGGTTTTGTGGTGGTGGGCATTTTGGTGGGCATGGCTTGGTGGTCATGTTATTAGCTGGACATGGCCAACTCAATATCATTCACACCGAGGCATGCATCTCCTTGCCTAGCCTCTCTTGACTGTGGGGATGGTGCAACAGTCGTAAGAGTGAAAAATGGTCATAAGTCACTTTTTTCAGTGCCATTGTAACTTTGAATGGTCCCTCCACACAAGCAAAGAACCAGCAAAGGAGGGAAAAAAACTCCAGAGAAGCTCCAGAGAAGTCTAGTCCTGCCAAGAATGTAATAAGGGTTAATGGAGAGGCAGTTTCTATAAGCAACACCAGAATGTTTCCTTCCTGCCTTCCTTACAGGATTAGGCCAGTAATTTCTTCTAACAACCAGTTCTCCGAACTGCTTAGAATGTTAACAGCTGGTTCTAGCAAATAGGTGCAAACCGGTAGAATCTCACCCCTGCTCTTTTAAGAATACTTACCAAATCAAGGGATCATCAAACGGAGGCACATAAACCCACTCAGGATTGTTCTTCACCAACTCTATAGCTGCTTTTGTGCTGTCTGTTAATATCTGGGGAGATGAAGTCCCTTTGTTAGATCAAGACACTAAGAAAACAAAACCAAGAAATCTCAACCACTATCTGCAACCTTGAAGAATGACAATAGACTGTAAGTGAGTTGTTCCACTGATTAATTGTTCTCACTGTCAGGAAATTTCTCCTTTCTAAGGTGCTTCTCTCCTTGATTAGTTTCCATCCATTGTTTCTTGTCCTGCCTTGTGGTGCTTTGGAGAATAAGTTGAGCCTCTCATCTCTATCAAATATTGGAACATTGCTATCATGTCACCCCAGTCCTTATACTTCATTAGATAAGTCCCAGCTCCTGCATCTGTTCTTCATATGTTTAATCCTCCAGTCCCCTAATTATCTTTGCTGTTCTTCTCTGCACTCTTTGTAGAGTCTCAACATCATTTTTTAATCATGGCAAGCAAGTGTGCGATCGCTTAACTGCCCTGGCAAAAAGGCTTATAAAATTATTTCATTTAACAACCCGCCTGTCAGTCAATTGTTTCCACGATTGCCCTAATTAAATCATGAGCCTCAGCCAAACTTCAAAAGAATCCAAAGGATTTATTAGGAGCAACATGTCAGCACTTTTCCCATATGCAGCCAACTCTGCCACACGTAATTTGCGATCACCGGTGACCCTTTTTCCCACTCCCTGCTGGGTGTGTCATAAATCAGATTCTCCAACTGAGCACATTCAAGGGCTGTGCGTCATCAGTCACATTCTCCAATGAAGGATTTTTGCAGGCAGAAGATCCAGTAGCCTAGGCTACAATCTTTGTAAGATAAGCGTGGAATGTACTTCTGGTTTTTAACTGCCGTACTGCTCCTTCAGGTTTTCTCCCCTCTCCTGCTTATGGCAACTCGGAAACAGGCATAGGAATGCTTTACAAGTTGACAGCACCTGGCTTAGCAATGGAATTTCTGCATTCCAATTGTGGTTGTTTTGTCAAGGACTACCTATAATAGCAGATCTTTAGAAGTTTGTTCCCAGCCCACTGTCTCCACACTTACCTCTCCTTCAACATACACTGAGCTGCCTTCTTCCTTCAGTCGCTCAATAGTGAAAGCTGGGGTACAGGAGGGGACATAGATAGTGGCTGGGATCCCCAACATTCGGGCAGAGTACGCCACCGCAAGGCCAGCATTCCCAGCTGAAAAGGAAGGTGGTTTGACTCAGCCTTTCATTCTTCCAAGGTTGGTAAATGAGGCCCCAAAATTTTTGGATGCAATATGCTGACTCTGTAAACCATGTAGAGAGGGCTGGAAAACACTGTGTGGTATATAAGTCTAAGTGTTATTGCTATTAAGAGCTATGGTGGCACAGTGGTTAGAATGAAGAATTGCAGGCTAATTCTGCCCATTGCAAGCAGTTCCATCCTGACTGGCTCAAGGTTGACTCAGCCTTCCATCCTTCTGAGGTGGATAAAATGAGGACCTAAAATTGTTGGGGGCAATATGCTGATTCTGTAAACTGCTTAGAGAAGGCTGTAGAGTACTGTAAAGCAGTATATGAGTTTAGGTGCTATTGCTGTGGTGGTGGTTGCCTTCCATAGTTTTCATAAGGACTTATGGAAAGTTTGTTGAAAATGGAGAAACAATATAAACCTTGACTTTCATAGCCCAGTCATGTTATTGCTACAGTACATCACTGTAGACTGAGACCACCTCATAGCCTCCATCCCTGGTGGTCCCTCTTTCTCACACAGATGCTGACCCAACCAACACCCATATTTGTTGGAAGACTGCCACGAGTATCCATTTACCTGAGGAAGTGACGAAATGCTTGCACCCTTGTTCCACCCACTGTGGAAGCAAAAGCAGAAGCATGAGAAGTTGACCTTCTTCACTGCACAAGAGAACTTCAACTGACTGAAGACATTTCTCAGTTGACATCCCTTAATGTGGTCACAAAAATAGGAAGAACAGGGATTCTTCAAATACAGCTGAATATTTGCATCATGTTAGTTGGGACTGATAGCTATTTTCATTCATCAGCATCCCCAAGTTATGACCGAATACATTTATGCATACAGTGATCAGAATATGCAAGTTGTCCTTAACTTATGACTACAACTAAGCCCAAAATTTATGTTACTAAGTGAGATATTTGTCAAGTGAGTTTTGCCCTATATTATGTATTAGAAGGATTTTCCCCCCTTAGGCTTCTAACACAACACTGGTTATTTCATTCATCATTATCATTTTTAATGACCCCATGCAGAGTGGAATCTGGGCAACTGAATGGAGCTGAGTGATTACTGGCCAGATGCCCTTCCTGTCACCAATGGGGAGTTATATTCAGCAGATATATTCTTATTGTGCCCAGAGAGAGAATATCTGCCTCTACTTAGGATCGAACTCACAGCCTCTTGAATGTGAGGCGAGAGCTCCAACTCTAGGCCACTGCACGACAACAATGGTTATTTCATTACCCCCATATTAGAGGGTTTCAAACAAAGGATGGATCATCATCTATCACAGATGTTCTATCAGATCCTAGACTGAGCAGGAATTGGACTAACAAGATGGTCTGTATTCTACCTTCTGACTCAAGGACTCCATAATTCTCTTTTTAAAAAAAATCAAAATGTCAATTAATTCACTGAACTTGGTTCTTCCTAGGTACAGCCTTTGCTTCAAGCAGTGTCAGATGTAAATTTGACAACTCCCTTCATGTCACACTCATAGATTCTTCCCAATCCATACCGTTTTGCAGAAATTCCCAATGCCCCGTATCTTAAAAGAAGCTGTGGGCTGGGAGCACTCCAGTTTGAGATAGACCTTGGTGCCTGCCAACTTAGAGAGAGGGATGCTTTCTCTCAGTGGTGTAGTGACATGGAGGTGATCAGTAGGAGCCATCTAGAAGACTGAGAAAATAAAGATGGTGAGATCCAGAATGATTCGACTTATACAAATTTGCCAAATAAATAAATAATCATACTGTGTCCTCCCTCCCTCCCTTACTTTGTTAGAAATTCTGTTTATATAAAGCACCACACAAAGAGTACAGTCACCATGTGCTTTACTGCTCAACTATATTACCGAAACAAGAAATTCTACTGTCTTAGAACAAAAGAACGTAGAATAAATTCTATAGATCCAAACTTGTAAATGCTGCCATCTACTGGGTAAATACTGCTGTATTTCTTGCATAAAAATGCATTCCAACAATAAATTAATTCCTTCCTTCCTTCCTTCCTCCTTCCCTCCATTCAGTCAGTCTGTCAGTCATCATATTTATAAAGCTACCCTTCTTACAAAATGTATATATAGCCATATTAAACTAATGAGGCGTTGGGTTCATAAATTTATTTGTGTGTNTCAGTCATCATATTTATAAAGCTACCCTTCTTACAAAATGTATATATAGCCATATTAAACTAATGAGGCGTTGGGTTTATAAATTTATTTGTGTGTGTCTGCCTTTGAGTCAAAAGTGCTTCCTTCCTTCCTAGGGCTTGAGAAAAAGCTTGGCTGAAGTTCACCCTGCTGGCTTTGTGTCTAAGGAGAGACTAGAACTCATAATCTCCCGGTTTGTAGCCTGGTAACTTAATCACTGCGCCATCCTGGCTCTCAATGAGGTTTTTAAGACACCACGAAACTTTCCTCCAGTTTTCTGGAATCTCCCCTGTGTTAAGTCTACATATCTGAACTGCAAACATTGGCTTGCCCACAAGATGGCAAAAAAGAGCTGGCATTTTCTGGGTGTTTTTTTGAAGTCTGGCCCCTAGGGGCTATCTGGATGTTTGCAGCCCAGATGTGTAAAAGGCCTTCCCTATAAAAAAAAATAATGCAAATTTCTCTTAAGGTCTCCCAGCTGGCTAGAGGAGTGCTTATGTAAATGGATGCTGTCTTCTCCACTTCTGGCTGAAATTCAACCCTTCAGCTGTTCAGGCATGAGCAAGCAGGGAAGGCTTGTTGTTTCTGCTGAGGAGGGAATCAACGGGATTTTTAAAGCTTTTTTCCTTCAAAAGTTAATCCATGCAATTTCAGCTGTTCCCTGCATGTCAGTTTCCCTGCTTCTATTTGGTTATCTTATCAGGAATGGTGCCATGCCTTTATCCAATGTTGAAGCTATTTTCTCTCTAACAAGTGTAAGAATCGAAAGAATCCGTGTGTGTGTGTGTGTGTGTGTCTGTGTCTGTGTCTGTGTCTGTCTGCCTGTCTCTCTCTCATCTATAATCTATCCTCTATCTGTGTCCCGCTCTCTCTATGTCTACATTTTCCTCCTGTCTGTCTCTCTCTCTCTCTCTTTCTATCATCTATCTCCTATCTATCCGCCTCTCTCTCTTTCCATTTTTTCCTCCTGTCTATCTTTCTGTCTCTCTTTATCTATCTAGCCATCATCTATCATCTTTCTTTATCTCTGTCTGTCTGTCTGTCTGTCTGTCTATCTATCTATCTATCTATCTATCTATCTATCTATCTATCTATCTATCTATTATATATCATCTATCATCTATCGTCCATCTATCTACTTATCATCCCTCTCTCTCTATCTCTTTCTCTCTCTCTATCCTATCATCTCTACCTAACTACCTATCCATTCCCCCTTTGCCCCTTAAACCAAGGAATTACATGAAGAGAACAGGGAGAAAGAAGAAGAAAAATGCTTTAGGCCCCTTATTTAAAAACCTTTCCTACTTTTCTTCTTAATCAGGGTCTGGTCCAGCGGCCTCATCTGTTGCTATATATCACTCTGCTGGAACAAAAACCATCCCTCCAGCCAATTCCCTATCGATAAAAGCCCTCCCTCTTGTCTGCATTTTGATTATTTGACTCCCTGAGTCTTTTCTCATCAGCTGCTAATCCAGAAGCTGAAAGTGTGTGGGCTCATTCAGAATTATTTAAGCGACTCAGAAGGAGCGGCTGAGAAACAAGGATATACTTACCCCAGGCAGGCCCAGGGAAGGCTGTGGAAAATGGGTTGCCAAAAGTGACACGGGCGGTGAGATGATCTCGGTGGTCTTCAAGGGACGGAAGCCAATGCTGTTCCTTTTCGCGGCAGTCTTCTTGTCTCAGGCAGCTTCGATCTTGAACTTCAACCATGTCTTTGGAGAACACTGAGTCCTTCTCTCCCGCTTTATAAGCTGGGGGTCTTGGCTTGGGGGCCAATGAAGGGAGGGAACCAGGAACCCCCCAAGACTACCCCCTTGATCTCCGATGACATCCCTTCTTTGTCCAGTCCAACCCGAAATTCCAGCTGGAGAGGAAAAAAAAGAGCAGAAGGGATGAGAGTCCAGGGGTGAAGGGAGGGCTTGCAGCCCTCTTCTGCCATTTCAATTCCAAAAGGGGAGATGGCCTCGTTGGTTGGTTGGTGGAGGGAGGGAGGAAGGGGGGCCTGGCAGGCAGGGGAGTGGGCTAAAATGACAAAAGGACCCTTCAGGCTGACCGAAACCGGCTCAAACCAGGACGGGTTGCTCAATCTGGAATAGAGAGCCAGCTCATAAATCTCCCGTCCTGTCCAGCAAATCGACAGGCTAAATAAACTGTATTATAGCAGTCAGCTTTCCCCTGCCGTACCCACCCATCCTTTTCCAGGTCAACCCCTCTGCCTTTTTGTTTTGTTGAAAAGTTCCTTCGTCCATTGACTTTTGAAAGAAAAAAAAAAGAACAACTAGGACACAGAAGAAAATAAGAAAGTTGTAGTTCTGTAGGAAATATTAGACTGGAAGTGGCTGAGAGGACAAGCACAGATTTTAACAAGGAGGAATTGCTAGCCAGGGTTAGCATACCTGGGTATCTATCCATCATGGGCTGCAAAAGAGCACAGGCTTGAGTTTGGAGAATACAGAGTATACAGAGACCGTAAGCAAAACGTGAATTCGGTCCAAGAAAACAGGAAAGCGTAAGAAAGCAACTCAACATTAATTAATTAACCATAGAACACTGCACACCAGAACAACTAGACACAAGGACAGTTTTTTCCCAAATGCCATCACTCTGCTAAAGAAATAATTCCCCCAACTATTTACAAAGTTGCACTACTATTATTATTAATCTTCTCATCGCTCCTGATCACCCATCCCCTCCCACTTGTGACTGTATGACTGTAACTTTGTCGTTTGTATCGTTACAATTTATATTGACTGTTTCCTAGCATGATTCGATTGCTTAATGCTTATGTACCCTATGACTATCATTAAATGTTGTACCTTATGATTCTTGACTCTTGATGAATGTATCTTTTCTTTTATGTATACTGAGAGCATTTGCACCAAAGACAAATTCCCTGTGTGCCCAATCACACTTGGCCAATAAAGTATTGTGTTGTATTGTACTGCATTTTGTATTGTATGATTGTATTCTATTCTATTCTATTCTATTCTATTCTATATCTATTCTATTCTACTATTCTATTCTATTCTATTCTATTCTATTCTAATACAATTAATGTTTTTAGACATTAATACAATTGAATGAGTCCAGAAGTATTTTACTCTACACTCCTCTGCTCACAACAGAATACTCTACACCACCAGGTTTGAGATCTAGGCTTAGACAACCTTGAATTACGCCAGCTAAGATTGGACTTAAGCATAGTACATAAAATTATCTGTTACAATGTCTTACCAGTTAATGAATGTTTCAGCTTTAACCACAACAACACAAGAGCACACAACAGATATAAACTTAATGTAAACCACTCCAAACTTGATTGCAGTAAGTACGACTTCAGCAACAGAGTGGTCAGTGCCTGGAATGCACTACCTGACTCTGTTGTTACATCCTCTAATCTCCCCCACTCCTTTAACCTCAAACCATCCACTATTGACCTCACCCCTTTCCGAAGAGGTCTGTAAGGGGCATGCATAAGTGCAGATGATGCCTGTCATTCCTGTCCTATTGTCCCCATTTATCCATAACTATTTCCTGTATTCTTACTCATGTTTATACTTATACCTATTATCTTGTAAGCCATTGGCAGATCAAATAAATAAAAGAAAAATAAAAGAAGGAAGGGAAGAAGGGAAGAAGGAAAGAAAGAAGGAAGGAAGGGGGAAGTTAAGAGAACAGGGAAGGGAAGGAAGGAAGAAAGAAAAAAAGAAGAAAGAAGAAAGAAAAAAAGGGAGGAGAAAAAGGAAGAGAATACCCACTCCTAAGAGGTTTGTAAGGGGCGTGCATAAGTGCACCATCGTGCCTACCGTCCCTGTCCTATTGTCCCCAATTATTCGTACCTATTTCATGTGTTTATATTTATGCTTATTCTTACTTCTATTATATTGTAAGTGTTTGACAAATCAAATAAATAAATAAAATAAAACATGTCCAACTTGAATCTCTTTGGCAGTGGTTCATTGCTTGCTTCATTCTGACATTCTCCCATCCTCTCTCTCAGAGTCCTGAGATTTTTCTAGTGGCCTCACCCTCAACGATTAACCAGCCCTGAATCTACTTCTATTTTCCAAGATCAGCCAAGATTAGCGAAAGAGAGCCTGTCTTTACAGAGAAAGAGAGCAACTCAATGCTGGAAAAAGTGATGGACTCAAAAGTGTTAAGATATCTGCAACAGAACTGGGAGGACTGCTAATTGGTGCCCTTGGGAGCTTGGACTCCAAATCCCATAAATGCAAGTGGTTTCTTGAGGAGGGGATTGTCATAGAAAAAACCATCAAGAACATCAGGTGGCCAACTTTTAAAGATGAACTTCTTGGGTGCGATTTGGATGCTGTCTCAAAAATAGAAGCTCCAGTGGCTACACCAACACTACTCCTTATCTCTGGGGCCAAGCATGGGATTTTCCAACTCCCCAGATTGGAAAAACCAGGAATCTTCAAATGCAACCATCATTTGCATCCTACAAATTGGTTGTGTTCTGATTATTTCACACCATTTTCACTAATCATTCTGAGCAAGGCATTTTGCAAATTCATCTCATTTTGCCTGTTGGAAATTTAATTGGTTTCTCTTTGTTGGAGCTTTGCTTCTATTCCCATATAGTACTCAAAACATATTTTCACTGCCAGGCAGCCTGGAAACTTATTATAAAGTATTGATTCTCTCCAAGCTGGAGTTTGTACGGATGCCGCAATCTAGCAGCAGTCTTGTTGACATACATTCCCGCAAATTTCATTTTAGCAGCAAGTTCCTTTTTATTTATTTATTTATTTGTGTGTGTGTGTGCAGGGTTCATAAGGCTTGCTTCGTGCATTGGAACTCCTTTCCCTTTTAAGCATGTTAAGTATGGCTAGTCCTCCAAATTATGAACACAATTGGGACTGGAATTTCTGTTGCTAACCGAGGCAGTTGTGTATAGAGCCATGCCTGATTTTACAACCTTTTGGNCAAATTATGAACACAATTGGGACTGGAATTTCTGTTGCTAACCGAGGCAGTTGTGTATAGAGCCATGCCTGATTTTATAACCTTTTGGGGCAAAGTTGTTCTCCAGCTTCCCCGATTGTCAATGGGGAAGCCAGATTCATTGAACAGCCATAGCCATATTACTAATTTAATTGACTTAATCACCAAGGTCGTAAAATGGGGCAAAACTCACTTAACAAATGTCTCACTTGATGACAGAGGACTGCCTGTAGTTTGGACTGCTACTNAACCACCAAGGTCGTAAAATGGGGCAAAACTCACTTAACAAATGTCTCACTTGATGACAGAGGACTGCCTGTAGTTTAGACTGCTACTTTTAAATCAGATTGGGAGAAAAAAAAATATCAGGAAGGTTTTGTAAGAAATGACCAGGCTGAGCCCAAAGGAGGGGTCAAATGTATCATCAGTCTGGAGTCTCTGTGTGTCCACAAGAGATCTAAGCCCAGCCCGCCTTGAATTCCCTTGATTCTTTTCTAGCGCCAATTTGCTTTAACTGTTAGTAGTTCAAATTCTTGCAGCGAATCGAGCGCTTGAACTAAACCTTTATATTCAGTTTAAACTGCCTGGACTTCCTGGTTTTTCTTGTGCTGGATAGAGGAAGTGGAGAGAACCAATCGTGTTAGCTTGAACTACTCACCTTTTAGCCAATCCACATTAGGTTGGATTCTATAGGAGGGACTGTACTCCCAAAAGAGATCTAAGGGGGGGCGGGAAGACCTTCACAGGTGCCTAAAGAATCTCTAAGAACATGGTTGACACAAGTCCAGAAATCTTCTCTGTGTTAGATTCTCACGATTGCAAAGGAATTCCAGAATTTTTCTTCCCTCTGAGTAGGAACAGGTGAAGGGTCAGGTTCTAACAATTGTGACATCCACAACAGATGCTTCAACAGAGCAATGGGCAAGTGGTGGAAAGATAAGAAAGCTACAAAGTCCTCTGCTGAATTATCTGTCCGAAATGCCCAAATCCAGATTTCTTGTCCAGGTTACCAGGACAGAATCTTAACTATTCTAGCAAAAATCTTTTTTTTTTTTTGAAAAAACGAGGCAAGTCATTTCTCCCAAAGATTTCCATAATCATGTGGGATTTTTGACAGCAGATGCTTCCTGAATGTTGACCCTAAATTCTAAGTGTGGGCAAAAAAATGTTACAGAACATCTGGATTCAGGGTAATTTGATGACGTCTTCAAAGCAAATAGACTTCTATTTATTTATTACATTTCTATGCCATCCATCTTGCCCTCAGGCGACCAGGTGACTTACAACAAGCTAAAAATTGCA
The DNA here is from genome assembly GCA_004320025.1 of Laticauda laticaudata. Taxonomy (NCBI): domain Eukaryota; kingdom Metazoa; phylum Chordata; class Lepidosauria; order Squamata; family Elapidae; genus Laticauda; species Laticauda laticaudata. The sequence goes on from BHFT01021527.1 coordinate 40,554, forward strand.
ATATCAAAACAATAAAACAAACTATTTATATTGCTTAGATAAAGACAACTAAGAAAGGAACAGTATATAAGCAGGCTGGAGGTAGAATCTTCTCTTCATCTACAGACCTCCACTAGGTTGTGCTGAATTGTGCATCTCAGTATCCACATATCTACACACTTATTCTCACACACGTGTATATTTGTACATAAAAACTCCCTTTTGTGACCCTGCAATCCCTTAATTTGGGGCAAAATTGGGGTGACGGGATGGAGCTGAGCATTTACTGGCTGGATACCCTTCCTGACGTCTATGTGGAGTTCACAGCAGATATGTTTTCTTTGCTCTTTGAGGAGAGAAATATCTGCCACTAGGTAGGATTGCATTCTCAACAGAGGTGGGCTTCAAAAATTGTACCAAAGGGTTCTCTGCCCAATTGCTGAGTGGGTGTAGCCATGGTGGGCACGGCCTAGTCGGCCTCCTGCACCATGGGGGGGGGGCATTTTTGCCCTCCCCGTGCTCTGGAGGCTTTTCTCGAGCCTCTGGGACAGCGAAAACGGCCTCCCCAGGCACCAGAGGCTCTATGGAAGCCGGAAATAGGCCCATTTCTGGCCTTCCCGAACTTCCAGGAGGCCCATTTTTCACCTTCCCTGGGCCTCCACGCACCTACCTGCATCCATAATGGGCCCCGTGGGGACCCCTGGGAGGGGAGAAGAGGGGTGGGTGGGGCCAGCCAGGAGTGCAACTTGGGGGTTCTGTGAACTGCACAGAATTTTAGCTAAGGGGCTCTCTCGAACCCCTGCGGACCCCCAGAGAAGCGAGTATATTCATCACTAGGCTACCACGCACCCCTTCTATGTATATATATGTTCATATGCATATATATTAAACATGCACCATCAAGTTGATGTTGATTCTTAGCAACCACATAGATTTCCTACACAACAAATGTGTGTGTGTGTGTGTGTGTGTGTATAAAATCATAGACTTACAGGGCTGGAAGGGACCTTGGAGGTCTTCTAGTCTCAGCCCCTGCCTAAAGGCAAGATACCCACTACCATTCCAGAGCAAATGGTTTTCCAATCTATTTTTGGAAAGCCTCCAGTGATGGAGCACCCACGACATCTGGAGCCATTCCACTGTTGTTCTGACTGTCAGGACATTTCTCCTTAATTCCAGTTTGCTTCTCTCCTTGATGAGTTTCCATCTGTTGCTTCTTGTCCTGTCTTCTGGTGCTTTGGAGAATAAGTCAGCCTCTTCTTCTCAGTGACAGACTCTCAAATTAACCAGTGGAACTACTTGAGTCCAGAAGTTGTGGGTGCTCCATTTTATTTATTTATATTTATATTTATATTATATTTATTTTATTTTATTTTTTTATTTTATTTATTTTATTTTATTTTGACAATCAATTATAAGATAACATGTATAAGGATAAACATAGTTATGAATACATGAAATGGATACATATAAGAAAAATATAAAAGAATCAATAGGACAGGGAGGGTAGACACATTGGTGTGCTTATGCATGGCCCCTACAGACCTCTTAGGAAAGGGGTGAGAGGTCAATAGTAGACAGTCTAAGGTTAAAGTTTTTGGGGTTTGGGGAAGAAACCACAGAGTCAGGTAGAGTATTCCAGACATTGACCACTCTGTTGCTGAAGTTGCATTTCCTGCAATCAAGTTTAGTGCGGTTTACCTTGAGTTTGTATCTGTTGTGTGCTCTTGTATTGTTATGGTTGAAGCTGAAGTATTCATTGACAGGCAAGTCATTGCAATGTATGATTTTAAATAACCTTGCTTAGATCAGACGGCGTAATTCAAGGTTTTCTAGGTCTAGAATTTCTAGTCCGGTGGCATAAGGTCTTCTGCAATGAGTAGAGGAGTGGAGAACTCTTCTTGTGAAATATTTCTGGACTTTCTCAACTGTATTAACATCACTGGAGACTTTTAAGAAGAAATTGGAGAACGATTTGTCTGGAATGGTGTAGAGTTTGTTTCCTAAGCAGGGGGTTGGACTCGAAGACCTCCAAGGTCCTTTCCATTCTGTTCTGCTCCATTCTGATTGATTGATTGATTGATTGAAATATCAGAAGACCGCTATCACATCTTCCCTAGTCCTTCTCTTCCTAAGACTAGACAGCTCTTGGCTCATGACATCCTTCCGTCTCCCTCTCCCCTCTTTTCTTTTTGGGAAAAACAAATTATTACCAAAGAGAGAAAATAAAAGAAGAATGGTTAAATTTCACTGCCTCTTCCCCTATGGCTTCCCCTGCAAATCCTTGAGAAGGCAACATGTCATATTAACCGAAGATTAAAAGATCTTGGCAGGCCTCAAAAGGCATCAGGAAGGCGAGGGCCTTTTGCAAGCTCTTCCTCCCTTTCACACACCACAGCACACCAGAAATGCACACACACACACAGAGAGAGGCATCATCCTTGGCACTTTTCCGATTCCCTCCCTAAACTTTGCTCAGCCGTTCAGAGTCTTCATCCGAGGAGGAGAGAGACAAACAACTCGGGTTGAGGAACGAGGTAAGGTTGCTGGAAAAGTTCCGAAAACCCAGCGAGGGTCCCAGTAGTGGATGATGGGAAAGGGGTTTTTTTTGGGCGGGGGGGGGTATGGGAGAAAAAAACAACTTTCCTGGGCTGGAGTTTGATTTCTTGGTTTGGGGGGGGGGGCTTTCCCCACGTCTCCTCCTGTCCCCACCTTCCTCCCAGGCCCTTGCATTTTTCTTCCTTGCCTTTCCAGGTGGAGCCAGTAAAAGGCTGTTCTTTAGAGACATGTTTTTTTGAAAAAAATGGTTAGAAAAACATCAAAAATTAGGAAATGGTGTGAATGTATCACTAAAAAAGTTAGAAAATGTGACCTGAATGCAGATTTGAATATTATAATTCCCAAAGCGGGGTCAAAAATTCTAAGCAGGGATAATTGCTTTTCTGAGATCTTTTCTTACTTTCGTGGAACTAGAATTGATTTGGACATTTTTCTCTTCCCCCCCCCCCTTACCGCCTT
>BHFT01021529.1:0-95362 GCA_004320025.1 Laticauda laticaudata
AGCCGCCGGGCCGTCGTCTCTTTAAGCCCGCAGCCGGGGTGGTGACGAGAAGGCGGAGTTGTGGGCTCGTCTGTCCCCGGCGATAGAAAAGAGGAGCGGAGGGCGCAGGGTGAAAGTCCCAGGTGGCGCGAGGTTCCAGCTCGGCTGCTGCGCACGCCAGGTGAGTCGGGGCAGGTGCGCCTTGGCCGGCAAGGTATAAGAGAAGGAGGCGGAGGCGATTTCTCTCCCCCCACCCCCCCCACCCNGGCGATTTCTCTCCCCCCACCCCCCCCACCCCCCGGATTGGGGCTCCGGACCGAGAACGAAAGAAGGAAGAGAGAAAGAAAGAAAAAGGGAGGCTCCGCTGGAGGGGGAAAAAAAATGGTTGTTTACAGGCTTCGCGTTCCCGGGTGGCGTGATGGGCCGATCGCGAGGACGGGGAGCGCGTGGGGGTTGGGTTTCCCCCTCGCGTGGAGGCTTCTCGACGCGCTTTTCGGCGGAGAGCTGAGTTCAAATCCTGACCCTATCCCAGGGCTACACGTGTCCTCCGACCTCACCCTGTCAGCCTGTTTTGGGAGGGGTGGGGTCTTCTCTTCAGTGTCCTTTTAGCCGAACTGGCAGGGCTCAATTCCAAGCAAGGAAGGTTGGTTGAGTCCTAGTGGATAGGAGCCAGTTCTTAGGCTGCCATGAACAGAAGGACAGAATCGAGATCAGGTGGTTAATACTCCTTGATAACGCCTTGGTAATAAGGTCACGCTTGGAAATGCTGCATCCAGTTTTGGTTGCTGCAATGTAAAAGAAAAAAGAAAAAAAGATGTGGAGACTCCAGAAAGAGTGCAGAGAAGAGCAACAAAGAGGATGAGGGGACTGGAGACTAAAACATATTAAAAATGGTTGATGGAATTGGGTATGTCTACTTTGATGAAAAGAAGGACTAGTGTTCCAATATCTCAGGGCTTGCCCCAGAGAAGAGGGAGTCAAACTATTCTCCAAAGCACCTGAAAGCAAGAAAAGAAGCAATGGGTGGAAACTAACCAAGGAGAGAAGCAACTTAGAAGAAATTTCCTGACAGTGAGAACAATTCATAAGTGGAACAACTTGCCTTCAGAATAGAATTGAAATGGAATAGAATGGAGTGGAATAAGAATAAGAATTGAATTGAATTCTTTATTAACTGTGTGATTGGACACACAAGGAACTTGTCTTGGTGCAAATGCTCTCGGTGTACATAAAAGAAAAGATACATTTGTCAAGAATCATCAGGTACAACATTTAATGATAGGCATAAGGTACAAATAATCAAATCATACGAAGAAACAGTCAATATAAATTGTAACGATACAAGCGACAAAGTCACAGTCATACAGTCCCAAGTGGGAGGGGATGAGCGATAAGGAGTAATGAGAAGATTAATAGTAATAGTAGTGCAGACTTTGTACATAGTTGGACAGTGTGGAGGGAAGTTGCAAATGCTCCAACACTGGAAGTTTTTAAGAAGAGATTGGACAATCATTTGTCTGAAATGGTCTTGGATTTCTTGTTTCAGCAGGGGGTTGGGCTTGAGGACCACTAAGGTCCCCTCCAACTTTTTTACTCTATTCTAAATTTGTTGGATGACTTGGGGGCCAGGGCAGCCTGTTTCTTGGCCTACCTTCAAGGCTGTGAGGATGAAACGGGAAGGTGGCAGGATAGATGGAGCCCGAAGGACATGATCAAAGGTCTTGGGCATTCATGTCACCTTGGAATCCCTTAAACAGGTGAAGTATCCCTCGGCCTAAGAATTCAGGTAGTCTTTGACTTACAATGGTTCATTTAGTGACCCTTTGAAGTTCCAACAGTACTGAAATAAAGGGATTTATGACCATTTTTTTCACACTTATGACCGTTGCAGCATTCCCCAGGGTTATGTAATCAAAATTCAGATGCTTGGCAACTGACTTGTATTTATGACGGTTGAGTTTTAGTGGGTATATTTGTTTTCTGTTTATATCTCCCCGTTTTTATTTTGTAAGCAACACAAAGTGGCAAACATACGTAATGCACTTTCCTCCTCTTAGTTTCCCTACCACTACCACAACAACCCTGTGAAGTGCTAAGGGAGAAGGACTGGCCCCCAAAGTCACCCAGCTGGCATTCATGCCTAAGACAGGACTAGAATTCACAACCTCCTGGTTTTTAGACTGGTGTCTTTACTAGGAGACTAAACTGGCCTATTTTGTGTAAACTTACTTGTAAGAGCCTCTTTGGTCTAGTGGTTAGGGCAACAGGCTAGAAAGCAAGAGGTGATGAGCTCAAGTCCTGCTTGAGCCATGAAAATCACCTAGTTGACCTTTGGCCAGTCCTTTTCTCTCAACCCAATCCCCCCCAACAGGTTATTATGGGGTACAAATAGGAGGAGGAATGTTGATATGTTCGCCACCTTTACTTGTAAAAATAATAAAGGCAGGTTATAAATAAATAAAGTCCACTGTGTAAGCTTGGCATATATTTTGTGGATATATAAGCTGCCCTACTCAGAAGTAACCCAACCCAGCCCCTGCATACTTTAGTTGTCTTTAGCTGCCTTTAGATTTTGCTTCTTAATAGAATTATAGCCCCTGAATCGAATTCTAAACCCCTCTAGAGTCAATTAAACTAATGGCCCTCTTTGCATTTCATTTTTGCACTCTGCAAGTGTATTAGATAATTTGTCATTGTCAGATTCCCCATCCCTTGGGCCCATGGAAGGACATTATTTAGGAATCAGAAAATTTCTACCAGCAGTCCCAGCAATGGGAATGACCTGGGGTGGGATGTTGATCGAAGCATGACTGGATTCAGTAGTTAGATCTCTGGATTCATGAGTAACCAGGCAACAGATTCTGGATTCCCTTTGATTCAGAGCTTTTCAAAGCTGCTGCCTTTAAGAATTGTGCAAAAGGGAAAGAGGACAAGATAGATTTATGAATAAACTTCAGGGTAACTGATATGACAGCTTCGTTGGCTGTTCCTGTTTTAAAACAGGAATTAACCAGGAAATATTGCTTGATTAATATTCAGAAAGCCAGAGAAATGTGCTCATTTCTTCTGAGGCTGTCATTCAGAACGTGTCTGGCTGGTTTAGCAAGTAGCTTGCAATAATGATTCACCTAGAAAAAAATATTCACCTAAAAAATATTGGGATCTTCCAAAGGAGGCGAGAGTGAAGAAATTCCTCGAGGCGATTTACTATTTTTATATCAGCAAAACAAGGGCTGTGTTAAATAATTACTTGCAAGGTTGTTTTTCTTACACCCATTCCAGTTTGGTGCAGTTGTCTAACTAACAACAGACAGAAAATAGGCTCAAAATTTGCAGAATGTGGAAAAAGATTTGCAGGTTTCAATGAGAGACTCGTCATGTGGCAGACTAAAAAGGTAAAATTTTCTCTGTCAGGGCATGGTGTTCATATTTTTTGACCAAGGGAATCTGCGATACTAAGACAATTCCCATGGTCATAAGGCCAGTGCGGCTATATGCCAGAGGCTCACGGAATGCTATTACCTTCCCACTGAAGTGGTACCTATTTATCTATTCACAGTTGCATGCTTTTGAACTGCTAGGTGGGCAGGAGCTGAGCTGGAGCAAGTAACAGGAGCTCACCCCATTGTGTGGAGCTCGGGTCTCAAACCCGGTCTACCAGCCCTCCACCTGACAAGCCCAGCAGTCTTTAACCATTGAGCCATCATGCCTCGTGTAATGTTAGTAGCAGACAAAGGCCCACCAATTTCATTTCTTCCCTATGTGTGAATGTTGGGACTACAACTCCCAGAATTCTTGTTGACTGAGCTGGTTTTAGTCCCAGGACACATGGCAAAAAGTTTGAGACTAAAGACTTGGCTAAAAAACTCTGGGAGTTGAAGTTGCCACTCTTAAACAATAATGCAAGGGCTCACAGGTTGTCCAGTATCAACCATACCTACTGCATTTGGGAAGGAAAAATTTAATCCTCACCCACTCACCTTTTATTTTATAAGATTTTTTTACCCATTTTTTTTCCAGGGATATAGGAACACCGGGGTGACTGTGAGAAGCTCCAACAGATCCCCAGGAAAATCAGAGGTCTCTGTCCAGAAAAATGCAGTGCTAGGAACCGCTAAGATCCCGTGCAAAACCTTCAAACTACCAGGCCTCCGATCAAGGATCCATGATTGAAGAAGACAAATACCATTCAAAGGGGTGAGAAGGAACTTTCTAAAACAAATTTTACACCTCCGTTGCAATGTATACAGGTAGTCCTTAACTTACAACCATCCGTTTAGTAACAGTGTGAATGCTGGCCCCAAACAACACTGGGAAAAGTGATTTATGTCTGTTTTTGCACAACCAAGTCCTGTTGTCTTCCGAAAAAGCACCTCTGGGACAGTTGTGGGATTCAAAAAAATTTACTACTGGTTCTGTGGGCGTGGCTTGGTGGGCGTGGTAGGGGAAGGATACTGCAAAATCCCCATTCCCTCCCAACCCCACTAACCTACTTTCCAGCTCCGTTCTCCTGTGCAGGACAACCAAAGAAGACCCAGCCAATCAGCTGGGATTCAATGGGAGGCAGAGATGGGGCCAGGGCCAGTCAGAGGCGGGATTGGCCGGTTCTCCGAACTACCCAACATTTCTGCTATCAGTCCTACAGAACTGGTCAGAACCGGCTGAATCCCACCTCTGCTTGGGACAACCGTGACCTGGATTGACTGAGAATCTCCAAGCTCTGTGTATTTTTATTATTATATTTTAATCGATTGCATTTTCATGTCCTTTTTTTAATGGGTTGCCTTTTATGTTTCCATCAACTTCCTTTGGCTTCCACAATTAATCCAGGGAATTACTTACCTCCATAAGTTGTGGATGTTCCAACACTGGAGGTTTTTAAGAAAAGATTGGACAACCATCTGTCTGAAATGGTTAGGGTTTCCTGCCAGAGCAGGGGGTTGGACTAGAAGACCTCCATGGTCCCTTCCAACTCCGTTATTCTACATCCTGCTTGATTCTCCCTTTTCCTCCTACAGAGGGGATGTTGTCGTAACTTCTTCCCCAACTTTCTGCTGAGCTCACTTCTCCATTTCCTTCAACGGCTGGAGTTTGCAAAACTTCCTGGTGGTTGAACTTCTTCCTGCTGCCTCCTCTTTTGATCTTGCCACTCCTGATGCCGTGATGTGTGATCCTGGCCCCTAGACGGCGGTCTCAAGGAATGACGAGGCAAATTTCTTGGCTGGGCCTTATGCAAACTCTCTGGGTTCTATGTGTGACCTTCCTGCTGGTTGGGGAGACGGATGCAGTAAAGCCTTCTGTTGGACGATGGAACGCCAAGCTCCCAGCATCCTTCTCTGCAGATGGTCATGGGCGAATTTCTGGAACACAGAGCTCAAACATGGACGTAAGTGGCCCAAAAGTTAGAAATATGCTTTTCTTCAGTGGTGGGATTCAAAAAAAAAAATCACTACCAGTTTGTGGGCATGGCTTGGTGGGTGTAGTGTGGCTTGGTGGGTGTGGCTTGGTGGATGTGGCAGGGGAAGGATACTGCAAAATCCCCATTCCCTCCCCACTCCTGGGGGAAAAATTACTGCAAAATTCCCATTCCTCCCCACCCTACTAACCTGCTTTTCAGCTTTGTTCTCCTGTGCAGGGCAACCAAAGAAGACCCAGCCGATCAGATGTGGGCATGGCTTGGTGGGCGTGGCAGGGGAAGGATACTGCAAAATCCTCATTCCCTTCCCCATCCCACTAACCTGCTTTCCAGCTCCGTTCTCCTGTACAGGGCAACCAAAGGAGACCCAGCTGATCAGCTGGGACTCAATGGGAGGCGGAGAATAGATGGAGGCGGGGCAAGCCAGAAGCGGTATTTGCCGGTTCTGTGAACTACATAAAATTTCCACTACCAGTTCTCCAGAACTAGTCCGAACCAGCTGAATCCCACCTCTGGACCAAAACCTATGCCTCTTTACAAACTCCATGAGAAAGATTTGGAGTTGATCATGCAGTTGTGGCACCCCATCCCTTTTCTAGAATATCCGGATATGCCTCATAATTTATCGCCTTGATTTTCTCGACTGTAACCGGCTTGTTCCGGGATAATCAGGAAGGACTTTCTTTGTCCTACAACTTGAATAGAGCTTAGAAGCTTCAGGTGGTGTAGAATCTAGCCACCCGCTTCATAATAGGTGGCATGACCTATGATGGAGATGCAACTACTAGTCTCTCTCCTGACTTCTTCTGGGAACTTCTGGGAATCACTGGTGAGGAAGGATCCACATGCAGGAGAGGTCAGATGTGGGCTGGGTTTACCAGTTGACCATTATCGATGGTCCTCCTGGATCCTTCCTTTCATCTTCAGTGTGTTGAGTGATGAGTAGTGTGGTGGCCTAGAGGTGACGCTCTCACATCACTCAGGAAGAAGCTGTGAGTTCGATCCTGGGTAGAGGCAGTTTCTCTCTTTCTCTCTCTCTCTCTCTCTCCACAATGAGAATATATCTGCTGAACAAAACTCCACCTTGGCAACAGGAAGGGCATCCAGCCAGTAAACATACCGTTGCATTCAGTTGCCCAGACTCCACCTTTCAAGGGATTATGGGGTCATGAAAAGAAGATGAGGAAAGGATTGAGAGACTGGCTGGGTTTCAAAAAAGACAAGGACCAGCAGAAGATCAAATGCTTTTGATTCCTAACCTTGACTTCGTTTTACCAAGAACAAAATACTATGTGTATCGTGGCTGACTACATATTAATAAAGGAGGGAGGGGTGTTTAAAAATGTAAACAATGGTGGCACCACTCCTTAAACCTGGAAATAGAGTAGAGCCAACAATCCTTGGCTCCATTTGCTGAGAAAGTTATAATTTGATTAGAAGTCAAGTGTTTTGCAGTATTGCAAAGCCGGAACTGAGAATTGCGTGCCCAAATCCCTAAGTTCTACTTTTCCTTAACCATCTCTCATTGCTCACCCCTTTGTAACCAATCAGGGTTAGACAAGATCCATTTTCATAACAGTCAGTCCAAGTGTAGTTTGGTATGCAACTCTCTCCTTCTTCCAGCTGGATGACCTTGAGGCAGCTTCTCGGGAAAGTTCAGTTTCTACTTTCTATTTCCCAAGTGTTCCCCTTTCATTCCTCCTGCTCACAGTTCATGGCAGCCTGTCACCGCATAACAGCGAAGCGCAAACAAGCATAAGGTAGCAGCTGACAGGTTGTAACCAGGCTGCTCCCATAGAATCTCCCTTCTGTTAATCCTGCTTTTTTACTTTCGGTCTCCATTCTAGTGCAGAGAAGTGGGAAAACAGAATCAGTCGGACCGTTGTTCCTTCATCCGGCATAACCCGAACTGCAAGATGGACAGTGGCTTCCTCAACTACCTCAACGGAGTTTTCTGCATTTTCCCAGCAGCTCTGCAACCTTTGGCCATAGCCCTCTATGTAAGAATCTCAACGAGAAAGACGACTTCTCAATTTTTTTCTCCTTGGATGGTTCTTTTTTCCCTCTCCTTCGAGATTTTTAAGAAGTTCTGTTGACCCAGAAAATTTGGGTACTATTACCTGCCATGCAATGGAACATACCAGATATCTGGAATTAGTGGTGGGATTCAAAAAGTTTTACTACCCATTCGGTGGGTGTAACTTGGCGGGTGCAATTTGTGTGTGTGCACACACTTTGCATGCATGTGCACCAAATGTGCACTATTTGCGAATTAATCCCCTTGGAAGCTAATGGCTATGTTATCTGATTTCCTCCATGGCTCTCCCTTGCAAGCACTGACTGGGTTACTTATCTAGCTTGCCACACTTTTACAAGGTGTGAAGTGCTATTGGCTGAATGCCCAGAAGTTAAATTAAGCCTATTAAGAGCTTTCCCTTTCTGCTTGTCTTTCTGAGGTACTTGGGGGCTCTCTGAGCTCCACAGAGTCTTAGCTATGGGCTCTCCTGAGCCCCCAGAAGCCCACCTCTGGTCTCTAACCATCTGGGGCAGGACATGCCTGGTTGGGAAGGTTGGATGATGTTTTTCCACCTCCTGTTTTACAGCAAATGCCCTTGTCTTTGATTTTTTGTAGGTCCTTTGGCTTTTCTACCTCTTCGTTATCCTTGGGGTCACGGCCGAGAAATTGTGAGTAGTAAACCCAGAATCCAAATCCGACTTTCAGAGCCAAAGGCTTTCTTCAGATAGGACCTTCTGGCTCAGAAACCGTTTTCTCCTCTCGTGTGCAAAAGATGGATTGGGGTTGAAGAATAGACACTGTGGCTGTCTATCAGCCCTCAGATGGACAGTCAATAGCCCCCAGGTCTGGCGGTGGCTGGTGAGGAAGAGGAGGAACAACTGGGCCCAGTGTCTGACGTACGAATGTGCAGAAGGGAGAGGAGAACAGTGGAAATCTATGGGCTGGTCCTTGGGATGGAAGGGCCAAGACCTCCATTATTCTGTTATTAGTCTTTAACCGAGAAGTTATCTGCAGGAGACAAGGCAGGGAGGGACAGCACTGAAAAGGGAAGTAGCATTTCAGAAATGTTTAATTGTTCTTTTTCTTTCTCCTTCTAGCTTCTGCCCTAACTTATCGGCCATCTCCACCAAGCTGCGTCTGGCTCATAATGTGGCAGTATCCTTTCATAGGGCCCCGCTCCATCCTGTCCTTTGGGGATGCGGGACAAAGTGAGTGTGAAAGAGAAGGTCCCAGAAGGACAACCCATAAAATGGAGAAGGTGGACCAGGAAGGATAAGAGTTGGGTGGAGAATTTGGGTACAGTCAGAAAAGGTTGGTGAAAATGTTGCAGCCTTGAAATGGAATGGAAACCACTTTGAATTAAATGATTGATGATGATGATAATAATAAGTATCATCAAAATCATCATCAGATGTTTGAATAGACTCCAAAGGACAAATATCTTTCAAAAGAAGCTAGGTTTTTTTTCCTCCCAAGCAAACCATATGCCAGTTCTGTGAGTGAAAACAATCAGTGGAACCATTTGCCTTCGGAAGTTGTGGTGCTCCAACACTGGAGGTTTTGAAGAAGTTTGGACAGCCATTTATCCATAGGATCGCCTGTTCTAGCAGGGGGTTGGACTAAAAGACCCCCCCCCAAAAAAAAGTCCTTTCCAAATTGTTCTATACTAGCTCGATACCTATGCTTTGCTACGAAACTATGTGACCAGGCTTAGTTTTGGGGGAGGAAAATAAGGGGGAAAAATTTCTTCCTCTGTCTACCAGCATCCATCGGTATTCATCTGGCTAGCATCCTGTCAGTGCATGAGAGAGTTGAGGGCTGTTTGGAAAGTGAAACAGTATTTGCTGTGTGAGCAAGGAGAACAGCAAGGAGCCTGGGTGTGGCTTAGCTCAACTGTTCTGTACTAAAGCTGCTTGGTGCTGTGAAACTAAAACTGAAACTGAAACTCCTCTCCTCGGCTTGTGTTTTGCATTTGGAAGAGATTTCTTTTCAGGTGGGGAGGGGGAGTAGAACTCCTTAGCATCAGAGCGTGTTAATAATAATAATATAGGAAATACTAACACTCTGATGGTCATTTTGAAAAATCCTTTCTTAGTGAACCCCTGGAAGCCAAGAAGAACATAGGTGCCAAATTTCAAGTTTAGGCTTTATGGTTCTGGAGATTTTGTGATGATGCATGAGTGGTCTTTCGCTTTTATATAGAGAAATAAGCTTTATGGCAAATAATCAGCTCCCTGACTTTGCTGGCACTGGGGATGTACAGGCCAGCAGAATCATGGAATGAAGCCCACTCCTGAACAGACCAGCAGTGGTCGTGGTGGCTCTTCTTTCCTTAGCCCTTCCTCCATGGTGTCACCTTTCTAGCTTTTGGAAACGGAGCACCTGATATCTTCAGCGCGGTGGTTGCGTTCTCTGATCCCCGGACGGCTGGGCTAGCCATCGGAGCTCTCTTTGGTAAGAATGACAAAGGGAATGGCTGGGTTTGTGTCCTGTCTCAAACCAAGGTGTGTTTGAACTCTGTGTCACGCACCAAGAATGGGGACCGGGCCTTAAGCCAGAGTCAAGAAGATATATTGCTCAAGGCTGAACCCAAGAATCTAGTCAACTTATTTCAATTGGCGGGAGATAAGAGCCAGTGAAATTCAAGATTTAGACATTCTGTGGGAATGTAATGATTCTAGGCTGATGACTCACTTAATTCTGCCCCTCTAGCTCTGCTTGTTGTTCTTCTATGCTATAGTTGATTAGATAATCAACTATAATTTAATTTATACAAGTTGATTGCAGGGAGTACGATTTCAGCAACAAAGTGGTCAATGTCTGGAACTCACTACCTGACTCTGTTGTCACCTGCTCAAACCCCCACTCCTTTGCCCTCAAATTAACCTCTATTGACCTCACCCCATTCCTAAGAGGTCTGTAAGGGGTGTGCATAAACACACAATTGCGCCCACTGTCCCTGTCCTTTTGTCCCCAATTATTCATACCTATTTCATGTATTTATATTTATGTTTATTCTTATTTCTATTATATTGTAAGCATTTGACAAATCAAATCAATAAATAAATAAGCTACGGTTGACCTAGGTGCTCAGATTGGCAGGGTGCAAGGCCTGGTTTCAATTCAGTATGCTATCAAGTAAGTACCTATGGAGCTTAATCTAATGCATGGCCAAAACATTCCTTGCTGTATTCCCTTTGGGTAACCTTTATTGTCATTTTTTATTGTGAGCACACTGGCCCACATTAAAAATGAAATTCTGTTGCCTGCTCTCAAAAGAAAGTATAGAACTACCCATACGCATATATAACACATACATACACATACACATATATAACACATACATACACATACATATACACATGTTGTATACATCTATCTATCTCAATTCTCTCTCTCTCTCACACACACACACACATTTCTCTCTCTCCCTACCTACCTACCTATCATCTATCTAACAATTATCTGAGATCATTCTCCACTTCCATTCCTCCTTTAGACCCAGATTTCTCTTATCAGACCCTTGTCTCAGCTGAAGTTTTTCCTCCTGTCTCCCAAGGCCATTCTCACATCCCATCAGAATATATATGGCTGAGAGAAAGGAAGGAAGGAAGGAAAGAAGGAAGGAAAGAAAGAAAGAAAGAAAGAAAGAAAGAAAGAAAGAGAAAGAAAAAAAGAAAGAAGAAAGACCCTCCACCCACCTTCTCTTTTTATTTTTTTACTAGGTGCTGGCATCTTTGTCACCACGATAGTCGCTGGTGGCATAGCCTTTGTTAGGCCTTTCACAGCCGCTTCTCGTCCCTTCCTACGGGATGCTATCTTCTACATGGTTGCAGTGTTCCTGACTTTTGTGGCTGTCTATTTTCAACAGGTCACTTTGGCAGAAGCTCTGAGTAGGTATTAGGAGGCAAAGGGGGGGGTGTTTAAAAAAATTCTTGTTGGGAGATAAGACAATCCATCTTCAGGTTTACTTGATTTTGACCAACACGGATAGGTAAAATAAGGTAAAGGTAAAGGTTCCCCTTGCACATAATACATGCTAGTTGTTTCCAGCTCTAGGGGCTGGTGCTCATCTCAGTTGCAAAGCTGAAGAGCCATTGCTGTCCAAAGGCGTCTCCGTGGTCACATGGCCGGCAGGATCTTCAAATGCCTTCGAAGGCACACGGAACGCTGTTCCCTTCCCACCAAAGGGGTCCCTATTTTTCTACTTGCATTTTTTACGTGCTTTCGAACTGCTAGTTTGGCAGAAGCCGGGCCAAGTAACAAGAGCGCACTCAGTTATGCGGCACTAGGAATTCGAATTGCTGATCCGCCAATCTTTCTGATCGACAAGCTCAGCTTCTTAGCCATGAAGCCACCGCGTCCCTAGAATACTTAACCTCATACAATGCTTTTACTAGAGCTGGTTTCTTTTCTTACTGTGGAAACTCATTAGGCAAGAGCTTTTCAATTTATTTGAAATTGATTTAATATGTGCGAAGTGGGTTCATTAGCTTGTACACTGAACCGGAGAAGGCCCGATGAGCAGAGAAGACAACATCAACTGCTGTGATGTCTCTCATTCACAGGTTTCCTTGGACTTTACATTTTCTACGTCTTGACTGTTGTGGTCTCAACTTGGCTTCATAAGAGACAGCGCAGGGAAAGGTCAGCTCCATCCAGCCATCCAGAACCAGGTGAGGGGTGGTGTATCTATAGGCCAGAGAGGGAGTGGAGTCCAAGATGTTCAATACTCCAGGTCCCATGAGCTCCAAACCAACATGATCAAAGGTCAGGAGAAGATGTCAGTTGGGTTCAGCTTCCTTATGAGGAACCTATCTCTTCTACAAGAAGGCTTTGTGTTTTGAATGGAGAAGGACAGGAATTTAGTTGGTGGCAACTACTGGTACAAAGTGACCTGCTAGGAAATATTTAGAGGACAATTATCTGAGATGAGTGTTGCAGTGACCTAGAGTTGAAGCTCTCATTTCACAATCAGGAGGCTGTGAGTTTGATCCTAGGTAGAGGCAGATATTTCTCTCTCTGGACACGTTGAGAATATGTCTGCTGAAAAAAAACTCTGCTTTGGCGACAGGTAGGGCATCCGGCCAGTAAACACACAACTCCATTCAGTTGCCCAGACTCCACTCTGAAAGGGATTATGGGGTCATTAAAAGAAGATGATGAATCTTGCCTATCTGAGATGCCAGAGCAAATCGTGCTAGACAAATTTCCTTCGGTACTCCATCATCTTGCTTTACATCGTCACCTGAAACTCAAGATTTGCATTGTACGAATATGACAAACATGTTTTCTCTCTCTCTCCCTCTCCCTCTCTCTCTCTCTCACACACACACAAACACACTCCAGAGCTTTCAACGGATTCTGAAGAAGGTGACAATACAAATGTGAATGGGGGTAAGGCATTCTCCATTTTCTAAGCAAAAATAAAAAATAAAAAAATAAGATAGGGTCTTATTTTCAGGGGAACACAGTAGAAGCCCAGGAACCTGTGAGTTCTAGCCCCCATCTTAGACACAAAGCCAGCTGGGTGACATTGGATCCATCCTATCCTCTCTCGACCCTAAAACGGAAATAACCAATCATTTCTATCCCAGCTTGGAAAAGTGCAGTAACAAATCCTGGCAATTGCCAAGTGTTATGATTGACTTGAAGGCACCAAGAAATGCAAGAGAGAATGAGACGTTTTGAGTCCTGATCATCTTTGAAAGCTTCTTGTTCCTTTCGCTTGTACAGAGGAAGAATATCAACCGCTGTTGCCCTTGGAGGAAACGACATTCCGGATTCTGACTCAGTCCATCAACCCTCTGGATTATAGGAAGTGGAGGAGGAAACCCTGCTATTGGAAACTGCTCAAGGCATGCAAGGTGAGAGCTACATCTTTCATATAATAATATATATTGAGCTATATATGAATCTCTCTCTCTCTCCCTCCCTCCCTACCTATTCATATAGAGCTCGATATCCATGCTTCACTACGAAACAATGTGGTTGGGCTTAGTTATTGGGGAGGAAAATAAGGGGAAAAAATTCTGCCTCTGCCTGCCAGCGTCCATCCGTATTCATCTGGCTAGCGTCCTGTCAGTGTGAGAGAGAACTGAGGACTGTTTGGAAACCGAAAGAGTATTTGCTGTGTGGGCAAGGAGACAGCAGGGAGCCTGGGTGTGGCTTAGCTCAACTGTTCTGTACTAAAGCTGCTTAGTGCTGTGAAACTGAAGCTGAAACTCTTTTCCTCTGCTTGTGTTTTGCATTTGGAACGTATTTCTTTTCAGTTGGGGAGTGGGAGTAGAACTCCTTAGCATCAGAGCGTGTTAATAATAATAATATAGGAAATATTAAGGCTAGGATACTAAGTTCATTTCGAAAAATCCTTTCTTAGTGAGCACCTAGAAGCCAAGAGGAATATAAATGCCAGATTTCAAGTTTGTAGGCTTTACGGTTCTGGAGATTTTGTGATGATGCGTGAGGGGTATTTCACTTATATATAGATAGATATATAAAAAGAAACCTTGAATCTAAATGGTGCATGTCTTCTCAAGGGACATCTAAAAGCTTCTGGTCCTTCTAAACTGCATCGATCTTCTCCTTGTGCCATATCCGTCATCGGACTTTGGCGATCATGTTGGCGATCCTATTTTTAGTTTGTAACCAGAAGCCCCCGTTCAAAGGGATCAAGCTATTTTCTGAAGCGCCTGTAGGCCAGACAAGAAATAATGGATGGAAACTGAACAAGGAGAGATTTAACTTGGAAATAAGGAGAAACTTTCTGACAGGGAGAACAATCAACGCATGGAACAGAAGTTGCCCTCGAAAGTTGTGGAAGCGCCATCACTTGAGACTTTCAAGAAGAGATTGGATGGCCATTTATCAGAAATGTTGTAAGGTCTTCCACTTGGGCGGGGGGTTGGACTAGATGACCTACAAGGTCCCTTCCAACTCTGATTATCTGTTATCTATTAATTCTGGAGCTGACCGGAAGTCCGGTTCCTCCACCATAGTCTCTCCTCCTAGCGCAGCGTCCTTTTTCCTAAAGCCCTACCAATTGTGGAGCCGACTGGCAATAGGGAGCCACAGCAAGGGGGATGAAAGAGCCACATGTGGCTCCGGAGCCACAGTTTGCCGACCCCTGGGATAGAACCTCCAAATTCTCCACCATGAAACTAAAGGAGAAATTTGTGTTTTTCTCCCCATCATTTCTTCCCATCAGTTTTCATTCCAGACCAACATTGTTTCCGCTGAGTGGACATTTAAGGGAGAGGTTTTAAAGGCCGGGCTCTTCCTGTTGCATCTCTGCAAAGCACTAGACCGACAAGTTCTATTGTCCTTGAAGCCAAAAGAGCTCGTGACTTCTCTTCCTTCTGGAAGAAACACATGAGGAATACGGGGGAGGGTTGGGCGTGCCAACAGGCACACAAAACAGTCGTACCGCATTTGTCGGTAATAAATAATTCAGCTCCTTCCGTTTCAAATGCTCCTTGTGGTTTCCAAGGTGTAAAGTTACAGGCAGGGCTGAGACCCCTTCGTATTTCTTGTGGCAATGATGCTGGTGACTCAATCCGAGACATAAGGAACGGCGACATTTCATAAGCACCAGTTTGGTCTAGTGGTTAAGGCACCCCAGGCTAGAAAGCGAGAGACCGTGCGCTCGAATCCCACCTTGCTCTGTCGGTGACGTTGGGAGGGTTCTTAGTGGTCCCTGGATTAGGATATTGTTTCATGTTTGAATGTCTGAGTTGGGGATTCCTTGAGAAGCTGCTTGTATGTCAACAGAAGGTGAATTTCACTCCCTTCAGGCACTCATGACGTTACCTAGTTTGGTAATGAAACGTCTGCAAAAAAACAACCAACCTCAGAGAGCACCAAGGACCCCATAGTCATCGTTGTTATCCTCCTCCTCCTCCTCCTCCTCTCCTCATTCTCCCAACCCCCCTGCCTTCTAACACTGATGATGTTACCTAGTAGGATCATGAAACATCTGTAAGAAAACAACCAACCTCAGAGAGCACCAAGGACCCCACAGTCATTGTCCTCCTCCTCCTCTTCCTCCTCTTTTCCTCCACTCCATAACCCCCATTTTTTTTCTAGTACTGGTGATGTTACCCAGTTTGGTAATGAAACGTCTGCAAGAAAACCATGCTCAGAGCGTTCCAAGAACCCCACAGTCCTCCTCCTCCTCTTTCTCCTTCTCCTCCTCCTCCTTTTTCCTTTTCCTTCTCCTTTCTCCAACCCCCATTCCTTTCTAGCATTGATGGTGTTACCTAGTTTGGTAATGAAATGTCTGCAAGAAAACAACCAAGCTCAGAGAGCACCAGGGACCCCTGAAAAGCTTCCAGATGTTTTCTTCTTCTCACCAATAAGATCCTGTCTAACCAAGGGTTAAGGCACCAAGTTCAAAAACCAGGAGATCCCTCTTTCTACAGAAGTGCAGGACAATCTCTAGTCTGGGCAACTTGCTGATAGCTTCTTCTTTTCCTACAGCTTCCTGTGGAACTGATCCTTTTACTGACAGTACCTATTGTCGACCTTGACCGGGACGATCAAAATTGGAAAAGGCCTCTGAATTGTCTGCATCTGATCACTGGTCCTCTCATCTGCATTCTCACCCTGAAATCTGGAACCTGTAAGTTTCCACCTTTCCCTTTACCAATTGGGCTGTGTAATTTGGAAGATGGCTAAAGGTGAGCAGGAGGAAGGACCTCTCTTGATCTCAAACACCCTCCTTGGTGTATAAATCGTCTCCATTTCACTCTCTAGTACTCCCAGTTAGAAGGGGGACATTAGAGGTGTGAGAACAGGAAAAGGAATTTGGAGCCAAGTTGGGGAACGTATGAAAGAGCCAAGAAGATTACACAGTCCAGAGACTGAAGGATGAGTAGGATGGTAGTGATGATGTAAAGCAAGAGTCTTCAAACTTGGCAACTTGTGGACTTTCAACTCCTAGAATTCCTGAGCTAACATGACTGGAGGAGGAATTCTGGGAGTTGATGTCCACAAGTCTTATAAAGCTGTCAAGTTTGAAGCCTGTGAACTACAGTATGTATCTATCTATCTATCTATCTATCTATATCTTCTCTCTGCCTGCCTATCTATCTGTATAATCTAGCCTGTCTAGCATCTCTACCTCTCTCTTAGCTTATATCATCTATCTATCTATCTTTATGTCTATATCTATCTGCCTGCCTGCCTGCCTGCCTGCCTGCCTGCCTGCCTGCCTATCTATCTATCTATCTATCTATCTATCTATCTATCTATCTATCTATCTAATCCAAGGGTCTTCAAATTTGGCAAGTTTAAGACTTGTGGACTTGCAACTCCCAGAATTCCTGAGCTAACATGACTGGAGGAGGAGGGATTCTGGGAGTTGAAATCCACAAGTTTTTAAACTGTCAAGTTTGAAGACCCCTGGTATAGAGAAAAGTCAGGTTTTACTCTTTGGCAAGAAAAACCAAATGTACAGGTACATATTAGGTGGAACCTGGCTCAATAGCAAGGATCTTGGGGGTCCTAGTGGACAATCACTTAAATGTGAGCCGGCAGTGTGCTGCAGCAAAAGAATGGTGCGGTGGCCTAGATGTTAACTCACAATCAGAAGGCTGTGAGTTCAATCCTAGGCAGAGGCAGATATTTCTCTCTCTGGGTATGCTGGGAATATATTTGCTGATATATAACTCTGCATTGGTGACAGGAAGGGCATCCAGCCTGTAAACACTCAGCTCCATTCAGTTGCCCAGATTTCACCCTTCAAGGAATTATGGGGTTGTTAAAAGAGGAGGAGGAGGAGGAGTTTGCTGCAGCAGCCGAAAAAGCCAATGCAATCCTAGGTTGCATTATTGGGTAGGTTCAAGATCACATGAAGGACTAGAACTGCTTTACAAATCCTTAGTAAGACCGCAGTTGGAATATTGCATCCAGTTCTGGCCACCCTATTATTAAAACAATAAAGTGACTCTTGCAAGAGTGCAGAGAAGAGCAAAAAAGATGATCAGGGGGCTGGAGAAGAACAGTTGCAGGAATTGGGTATGTCTAGCCCAGTGAAAGGAAGAGCTAGGTGTGACATGAGTGAATGAATGAATTATTTATTGGCCAAGTATGATTGGACACACAAGGAATTTCTCTTGGTGCAAATGCTCTCAGTGTACATAAAAGAAAAGATACATTCATCAAGAGTCAAGAATCATCAGGTACAACTTAATGATAGTCATAGGGTACAAACAGGCAATCAAATCATACTAGGAAACAGTCAATATACTGTACATCATAAGGATACAAGCGACAAAGTCACAGTCATACAGTCACAAGTGAGAGGAGATGAGTGATAGGAGTGATGAGAAGATTAATAGTGATAGCAATGTAGTAAAGAGGGAATTATTTGTTTAGCAGAGGGGAAAGGAAACCTGTTCTTGTGTCTAGTTGTTCTGGTGTGCAGTGCTCTATAGCTTCGTTTTGAGGGAAGGAGTTGAAACAATTTATGTCCAGGGTGTGAGGGGTCTGTAGATATTTTCACATCCTCTTTGTGACTTGTGCAGGATATACAGGCCCTCCATGGAGGCAGGTTGGTAGCCAATGTTCTTTTCTGCAGTCCTAATTCCTCTCTGGAGTCTGGGTCTGTCCTGTTAGGTTGCAGAACCAAACCAGGCAGTGATAGTGGTGTAGATGACAGACTCGATCATTCTTCTGACAGCCATCTTCCGATATCTGTGTTGCAGATGGTCTTTACAAGCTCCAGGGAGTCTTCCCAGTTTGGGGTCTCATGGTCCTGGTGGGAGCTACTTTGGCGGCCATTCTCTTTTGCGTCACCAGGAATGAAGAACCGCCCAGGTGCCACTTTGTGAGTCTTGGGGGAAACTTGCGCTAGCACTTCAGATGTGATTGGAATTGTGAAATCCGGTCTAGACATTCCCCACCTTTGGCTTCTGAAATTGACAAACCCTTCCACAGCTGATGTAGTTAAGCAATCACACCTATGATTCCCACAAAGATGAAAGGCCAAGCCTAAGCTGACCGCAATAGAGGCTCAAGGATGTGGAAAGTAGGTCTTAACCAATGACCAGTCCACCCTTTCCCAATGATAACCTCCTCCAGATGTGTGGCATGTATCAAAAGTATAAAGAATGGAAGCAGAAAGGGATAACTGGTGAACAAATGATATAGAATAACAGAGTTGGAAGGGACTTCGGAGGTCTTCTAGTCCAACCCCCTGCCTAGGCAAGAAACCCTACACTACACTTCAGACAAATGGTTTTCCAACATCTTTTTAAAAACTTCCAATGTTGGAGCATTTACAACTTCTGCAGGCAAGTTCTTCCACTGATTAATTGTTCTGACTGTCAGGAAATTTCTCCTTAATTCTAAGTTGCTTCTCTTTTTGATTAGTTTCCATCCATTGCTTGGAATTTGAATTATTTGTCCAAGAGATTTGTCGTAACCGAACTGGACTTCTTTTTATTTTCACAGAGGATTCCTTGAAGTCGCACTTGGACTATTGAATCCAGTTCTGGTCACCACAACACAAAAAAGACATTGAGACTTCAAACTTGGCAAGTTTAAGACTTGTGGACCTCAACTCCCAGAATTCCTGAGCTAACATGATTAGAGGAGGAATTCTGGGAGTTGAAGTCTACAAGTTTTAAAGCTGTTGAGTTTGAAGACCCCTGGAATAGATAGATAAAGAGATAGAATAGAGAGAGAGAGAGAGAGAGATAGAATAGATAGATAGATAGATAGATAGATAGATAGATAGATAGATAGATAGATAGATAGATAGATAGAGTAGATCAAGGGTCTTCAAACTTGACAAGTTTAAGACTTGTTGGGCTTCAACTCCCAGAATTCCTGAATTAACATGAAGGAGGAATTCTGGGAGTTGAAGTCTACAAGTCTTAAAGCTCTCAAGTTTGAAGACCCCTGCTCTAGGAAGTGAGCAGAGAAGAACAACGATTAAAAGATTGGAGGGTAAAACCTATGATGAATGGTTGAGGGAGCTAGGTATGTTTAACCTATCAAAGAGATTATGGGAGACATGACCGTCTTCCAGTGTTTGAGGGGCTGTCACAGAGAAAAGAGGGTCAATTTATTCTCCAAACCAGGGCAGGAGAAGAAGTATTGGGTGGAAGATAATTCAAGAGAGATCCAACCAAGAACTAAGGAGAAATTTCCTGAGAAGGGGAACAATGAATCAGTGGAACGGTTTGCCTTCAGAAGTTCTAGGTGCTCCATCATTGGAGGTTTTCAGAAATAGGCAGAACAACCATTTGACCAGGATGGTATAAGATTTCCTGCCTTGAGCAGAGGGTTAAGCTTGAAGACCTTGAGGTCCCTTCCAGCCCAATTATTATTATTTTTTTTAAAATTAGCAGGTAATCCAGTCAACTCTTCTTCCAGCTTAAAGCAAGAATAAATGAACTTCCTTTACTGTGGTTTGTTACAGTGATTGCTCCCTACAGCAAAATACTTGGAGACTTTTGGTCTTGGAAAGGAGTTTTTGTGTAATAAAAATATTTGCTTCATTTCTCTGGGGAGAAATGAAAAGTGAACAATTTGTATTTTGCCCACGTCAACGGCTACTTTCTCAAGTTCCTTTTCTGGAGCTCCGTGCTAGGGTGTGGAAAACATTTTGACTAGAGGTATCTCAGATGCAAAGATCCCATTTTAAATGCAAAATGGGCACTTCTGAGCATTTGTTTTCAGCCCAAAACCGCTTTCTTTTGAGTTTGGGATACTTCCCTTCTGCTCGAAATACACAATTGTTTTTTTTTTTTCCTGGATCCAAATGGGATATTTGGAATTTTGAAGCAGTTCAGATTGAAATGTTCTGTCCCCAGCAGCTCCTCTCTGATCTCATAGTTATGCTGCAGCCAACTTACCCACTCTCTTAAAAAATGTGAATGCAACAATAGAAGAGATTGTGCAACCACCTGGATCTAGTCCAAGATTCCCTAAGGGGATTTTTCTCAATCCAGTTACGTGGACTTCAGCTCCCAGAATCCTTAGCACTAGCCACACTTTGTCCATACATCTGGAGGATGCTTAGGTTCAGGGAAGCTGTAGGAAGCCATAATGTGTGTTTTTAAGTGTATTTATTGTCAGTTAGCATGATAAACCACTGCTTCCTGTTGGCCTGGCTCTTTGCGGCTGTGGCTTAAAATGACGCATGTGTGAAGGGGAGAGAACATGATTTCTGATGGTTTTTCTGTTGATTTTGTTTTTGTGTCCTTCCCAATCTCCAGAGGTTCAAGAGAAAACATGTTTCAGAGAGATTGAGCAGGAGCAAAAGGGAAGGGAGGAAGGAAGGAAGGAAGGAAAGAAAGGTAGGGAAAGAAAGAAAGAAAGAAAGAAAGAAAGAAAGAAAGAAAGAAAGAAAGAAAGAAAGAAAGAAAGAAAGAAAGAGAAAGAAAGGAAAAGAAGAATAACTTAGTTTGTGCTAATTGTTAAGGCATCAGGCTAAAAAGAGAGAGAGACAAGAAGGAAGGGAAAGAAAGAAAAGTAGGGAAAGAAAGAAAAGGGAGAGAAAGAAAGAGAAAGAAAAAAGAAACTAACTTAGTTTGTGCTAGTGGTTGAGGAATCAGGCTAAAAAGAAACAGAGAAGGAAGAGAAAGAAAGAAAGGAAAGAGAGAGAGAGAGAGAAAGAAAGAAAGAAGTAAGCAAACAAACAAACAAACTTAGTTTGCTCTAATGGTTAAAAACTCAGTTAAAAACTCATCAGGCTAAAAACTGACAGACTTTGAGTTCTAATCTCATCTTGGACATGAAAGCCAGCTGGGTCACTCTCAGCCCAACCCACCTCACAGGGTTGGTATTGCAGGGAAAACAGGAGGAAGGAGGCATACTAGATGTGCTCGCCACCTTAAATTATTTTTAAAAATAAAGGTGGAAAAAAATTAGGGAAAGGGAAAGAAAGTAAGAAGCGGAAGAGATAAGAGAGAGGTAGAGATATAGTACATAGATGAAATATAAAACACATAGAGGTAAAGAGAGAGAGAAAAGGGGAAGGGAAAGGAAAGGAAAGAGGAGATGAGGGGAGGAGAGAGGAGAGGAAGGGAAAGGGATGAAAGAAGGAAAGGGAGGAGGGGAGGGAAGGGAAAGGAAGGAAAGGAAAGGAAAGGGAAGGAAGATGAGAGAGAGAGGGAAGAGAAGGGAAAGAGAAAGGAAGGGAAGGGAATAAGGAAAGGAAAGGGGAGATGAGAGGAAGGGAAAGGGAGAAAAGAAGGAAAGGAAAGGAAGGAGGGAAGTGGGAAGAAGAAAGGGAAGGAAAGGAAAGAAAAGGAAAGGAAAGGAAAGGAAAGGAAAGGAAAGGAAAGGAAAAGTTTGAAATTACTTTGCTGGGCTGCAAGACCGATCCCAGCTTATACCATAGGCAAGGCTAAAACTAAACCACAATTTAATGGGACCAGTGCATTCATTGCTCTCTCTTCCTGTGCTCCTTTTGCTTCCCTCTGGCCACAGCTGTTTGCCTTCCTGGGGTTCTTTGTCAGTGCCATGTGGATCAATGCGGCGGCCACAGAAGTGGTGAACATCCTCCAGACATTGGGCATCATCTTCCACCTGAGCAACACAGTCTTGGGCTTAACGCTGCTCGCCTGGGGAAACAGCATCGGGGGTAAGTAGAACAAGCCATGGCATTTAATTTCATGGCACGAGGTGCAATGGCAATAAACTAAACTAAAGTAAACCTGTATTCAGGAAGTGAATGCTCTTATGTTGAGCTTGTCTTCTCTTTCTCCCAACAGACATGTTCTCCGACCTCACGATGGCACGACAAGGTTATCCCAGGATGGCTTTTTCAGCCTGTTTTGGGGGTATCATCTTCAGTATCCTTTTAGCAGAATTGGCAGAGCTCAATTCCAACTCAATCCCTGGTTGAGTCCAGGGGTGGGATTCAAATTTCTTAACAACTGCTTCTGTGGGCGTGGCTTAGGTGGTAGGAGTGGCTGGGTGGTCATGTGACTGGGTGGACATGGCTTGGTGGTCATGTTATTGGCTGGGCGTGGCCAACTCAATGTCACTCACATTGAGGCACACATCTCCTTGCCTGGCCTCTTGTGACTGTGGGGATGCTGCAACAGTCGTAAGTGTGAAAAACGGTCATAAGTCACTTTTTTCAGTACCACTGTAACTTTGAATGGTCCCTCCACACAAGCAAAGGACCAGCAAAGGAGGGGAAAAAAACTCCAGAGAAGTTCCTGAGACAGGAAGTCTAGTCCTGCCAAGAATGTAATAAGGGTTAACGGAGAGGCAGTTTCTGTAAGCAACACCAGAATGTTTCCTTCCTGTCTTCCTTACAGGATTAGGCCAGTAATTTCTTCTAACAACCGGTACTCCGAACTGCTTAGAATGTTAACAACCGGTTCTAGTCAATAGGTGTGAACTGGTAAAATTCCACCCCTGGTTGAGTCCTAGTAGTAGGAGCCAGCTGCGTGCTGCAGCTGCCAAAAAAGCCAACACAGTTCTGGGCTGCATAAACAGAAGGATAGAACCAAGATCACGTGAAGTGTTAATACCACTTTATAAGGCCTTGGTCATAAGGCCACACTTGGAAATACTGCATCCAGTTTTGGTCGTCACGATATGAAAAAGATGTTGAGACTCTGGAAAGAGTGCAGAGAAGAGCAACCAAGATGATGAGGGGATTGGAGGCTAAAACATATGAAGAACGGTTGCTGGAATTGGGTATGTCCAGTCTGATTAAAAGAAGGACGAGGGGAGACATGATAGCAATGTTCCAGCACCTCAGGAGCTGTCACAGAGAAGAGGGAATCAAGCTGTTCTCCAAAGCAGCTCAACGTAGGACAAGAAGCAACAGATGGAAACTGATGAAGGAGGGAAGCAACCTAGAAGTGAGGAGAAATTTCCTGACAGTGAGAACAATTCATCAGTGGAACAGGAAGAGATTGGACAGCCACTTGTCTGAAGTCGTGTAGGGTTTCCTGCCTAGGCAGGGGGTTGGACTAGAAGACCTCCAAAGTTCCTTCCAAGTTTGTTAGTCTATTCTAATTACAGTCCTAACTCAAAGATCTCTTGAATATCAAACCTTTCAGCCCTAAATGCTGTTTTTGCAGGCGGAACATTCCTTGTCCAAAACCCAACATTTTGCATCTTGTTTCTAACCCAACCGTAACTTTGCATCCATTTCATAGCTGAAAGATTTCAGCTATTTGAAAATAAATAAATAAGATAATAATAATAATAATAATAATAATAATAATAATAATAATAACAACAACAACAGCAATAGCAGCAACAATAATAAATACATTCAATTCCCAACCCAATCATCAATTAATAATAGTTTCAGCATTCAACTCTTTCCTAATCAGCCTGTTCCAAAACTGGTTGTTGCACAGCTAGTAAAACTTGTGGAATCTTTTCTCCTGAACTCTCTCCCAGATATGCTTGTCGGCGTCGGGCTGGGCTGCCTTTTGCAAATGTCAAGCAGCAAATGGGTAGTGAAGGTATGGAACATCTATATATGTTGTGTTGTGTATTTTATTTCTTTGCTTCCTTTATTTCCTCTTGGCCCTTCCGGAGAGGGGAAAGCAGATGAGTGATATTTTTTCCTGTCTAAATAGAAAATGGGGAATATTGCTGCAGCTGGAAGGCAGCTGGCTCTAATGCAGGAAGTGCAAACTGAGATATGCCAAGAGGGGAGAATGTATGTAGCTCAGGGTTGAAATGAGAGGTCTTTGGTGCTCTCTCAACTTGGCTTTTCTTGCAGATGTTTCATTACCATACTAGGTAACATCATCAGTGTTAGAAGGGAGTGAGGTTGGCAAGGAGGAGGAGGGAGGAAGAGGAGTTGGAGACTTTCCCGCACACTTCAAAAGGGTCAACTAGATGAAGCTTGAAACTTTTCCTCCATTCAAAGTATTTAGTAAATCTGTATTACTATTCTTATCTTTCCTATTACCTATCTCCTTTTCTACTTACGACTATAACTTTGTTGCTTGTATGTTTACAAATTATATTGATTTATTTAGTTTCCTAGTAGGATGTATCTTGATTGCTTATTTAGCATCCCATGACTATCGCTAAGTGTTGTATTTTACTATTTATGATGATTGTATTTTTATGGTGACTACAATCATGATTTATCACTAATAGCTCTTATGTACAGTGAGAGCTTATGCACCAGCGATAAGTTCCTTGTGTGTCCAATCACACTTGGCCAATAAAGAATTCTCTTCTCTTCTCTTCTCTTCTTTCTTCTCTTCTCTTCCCTACTTGACTCTACTCCATATTCTCTTGTCTTTTGTCTTCTTCTCTTCTCTTCCCTATTCTACTCTGTTCTATTCTATTCCCTATTCTCTTTTCTCCTTCTCTACTATTAACTACTCTATTCCCTCTTCTCTTCTCTTCTCTTCTCTTCCCTTCCATTCTATTCCCTACTCTACTCTATTCATTATTTGCTCTTTTTCTCTTTCTTTGCAGCTCGAGCCAGATGACCTCTTGGTATGGATTCTAGCAGGTGCCCTGGGCCTCAGCCTGGTCATTTCTTTCCTTTCAGTGCCCGCCCAGTGCTTCCATCTGGGTCCAATGTATGGCTATTGCCTTATAGCATACTACGTGGTCTTTCTAACCATCGCGCTGCTGACCGAGTTTGGGGTGATCCGAATTTCCACCTTCTGAACAAAAGCATCTCCTCCGAAGTTCTCACCTACATCTCCCAAAGTTGGACTTGCCCTCGACCCTGTGATTTACTTGAAGATGGTGCCTTTGGGGACAAAGACTTGCTGGAGAAGTCTAAAATAGGACCCGGTACCCAGGTTTGATGCTGGCCACAGCGGAAAGGATGATCGGTGAAAACTGGACACCATGGCTGTGGCCAACATGCATCAAGCCAGCTGTTCCACATCCTTTCGATGAGATTTGGGGATTTTAGAACCAAATCCAGGATTACAGGACATGTGAGACATCGTTTGTCCCATTGTCCCAACCCACCATCCCCATCAGTGTTAGCTTTTCCCAAGGAAAACTCCTTGTTTAGATCGCAGTATTTTTTTTTAAAGGTATCCTTTTTAAGAAATGAGTTTTGTTAGAAGTATTTTTTTTTTTTGGTTCCTGAACTGAAGCTTCAATGCATCCCTCAGGTATGTACACAATTTTTCTTTTGCTTTGCAACGGAAATAAGCACCGTCCCTTAGAGCCAGAAATGATTAGCATGGATGTGCAAGGGGAACATTTATTTTTACATACATACATACATACATATATATATATGATAAGGCTTCAATCATGAGTTATGCCTGCCATCTTGACTTTTTTGCCCCTTTCCTGTTTTTGACTGTTGAAAGAGTTTTATCCAGAAAAAAGAACCACAGAAGAAAACTCTCTTGCTCATGACTGGAATCTGAATGCTACAGATTGGCCTTATCCATTCATAAGAGAGGCCTACTGTAGATTTGCTGCTGAATTATTACATAGCAAAAACGTGACATGAAAGGATATACAGTGGAATAACTGACAGCTGCCTGTGAAAAAGAGATAACCTGGGTGTGTTCACTAGCAAGCTTCTTTACCTTATTGGGTTGACCTACTTCCAAAGTTTATTTGGCTCTACAGACTTGCAAATCAGCTAAACAGATTGGGTTTATCCAACACTACTAAAGTTAGGATTAAAAAACATAAAGATTGGAGTGAGGGATGATGAAAGAAACTGCTAGGTTTGTAACTGACCAGGGAAAGTGTGCCTTGTGGACATAGCCATCATTGTTGAAAAAGGGATATGGTTTGCAAGGTTGTGATAAAGAATGGGTAGCTTTTGTTGTCTCTGAAGGCAGGGCTCGAAATCCTTCCAGACCTGTGTTCTCTGAGTTTTATGGTTTTCTTGCAGATGTTGCATTACCCAACTAGGTAATGTCATCAGTGCTAGGAGGGAGAGGGGTTGTTGGAGAGGAGAAGGACTGAAAGGTCCTTAGTGCTCTCTGAGCTTGGTTGTTTTCTTGTAGACATTTCATTAGCCAACTAGGGGACATCATCAGTGCTAGAAGGGAATGGAGGAGGAGGATGTGGAGGAGAAGAAAGAGAAGGAGAGGGAGAAGAAGACATGTAGACATTTCATTAGCCAACTAGGTAACATCATCTGTGCTAGAAGGGAATGGAGAAGGAGGAAAAGGTGGTGGTGGTGGTGGTAGAGGAGGAGGAGGAGGAGGAAGAGAAGACATGTAGACATTTCATTAGCCAACTAGGTAACATCCTCTGTGCTAGAAGGGAATGGAGAAGGAGGAAAAAGTGGTGGTGGTGGTGGTAGAGGAGGAGGAGGAGGAAGAGGAGGAGGAGGAGGAGGAGGAGGAGGAAGAGAAGACTTGTAGNGTGGAAGAGGAGGAGGAGGAGGAAGAGGAGGAGGAGGAGGAGGAGGAGGAGGAAGAGAAGACTTGTAGACATTTCATTAGCCAACTAGGTAACATCATAAGTGCTAGAAGAAAGTTGGGTTTGCTCTTATTTTGCCATGTCAGCCACTAGTATATAAAAATATAAGAGCAAATCCTTCTAGCCTTGATATGGTACCTAGTTGGGTAATTGTCTATGGAGGTTCTTAAGTCATCCAGGATCTGGTTGTGCCAAAGGTGCTTTTTCAAAAGGCATCTGGACTTTCTTTTTTCCTTGAAGACATTTCGCTTCTGATCCAAGAAGTTTCTTCAGTTCTGATTGAGAGTCAGAACTGAAGTCAGAAATTAACAAGCTTCTTGGATGAGGGGTGAAATGATTTCAAGGAAAAAACAAAAAAAAGTCCTGTTGCCTTTTGAAAAAAACACTCATGGGACTAGTTGGGTAATGTCTGCAAGAAAACCACCAAGCTCAAAGACCACCAAGCACCCTGCCGTTCAACCCTGAGCTACAATATTCTCTTCTACCGGTACCTTCCAGACCTGTTAATCAGAATAAGTAAAAAAAAAAGTATGTTTGGGTGCAAAATGCATTGCAAATATGCAGCTTTGATGACCATTTTTTTGTTCTTGGTTCCTCTTCCTGTCCTATTTTTCTGATGTCCTTGAACGAAGTTTTTAGTTTGCTCTTTCTGTTCCCTCTTTCTCTTTTCTATTCTTGGAGTGGGTGAGCAAATAGGATATCTATATATGTAATATAATATTGCTCCATATGTGCTCCAAACCAGTGGCTTCTTTGCAGGAGAGTCCTGGCTGAACAATCTTTTTAAAATTTATTTTGTCTTTTTCTCTGCTAAGTCAATCACAGTGACTAAAACATGCACTCTGACATACATAACAAATAACAAGAGACTGATTTTTTTCAGATATATCCACCCAGCTGTGCACCAGGGTGTAATATGTTCTTCTCAACTTTTTTCTTTTCTTTCTTCCTTATTTTTTTCTTTCTTCCCTTCTCTTTCTCTCCTTTTCTTCTTCTTTCCCTCCTTTTCTTTTTCTTCCTTCCATCTTCCTCTTCCTTCCTTCTTTTTCCTTTTTCTTTCTTTCTGCCTTTCGCTGTTCCTCTTGTCTTTTGTCACTTAAACCCAGTAGATTTCAATCTGCCTAAATCAGCAATGACACAGACTGGGTGTTGACCAAGTCAAATACAGTTTATGCAGTTGCTGGGAAGTGGCTGGCTCTTAAGACTGACTTCACAATCCACACGTCAGTTAAAAGAAATATTGAAGCAGACTTCTTTCTTCGGTTTCTTTTTAACCAAGAGGTTGTCCAATCTCTTCTTAAATACCTCCAGCGTTGGAGCATTTACAACTTCTGGAGGCAAGTTGTTCCACCGATTAATTGTTCTGTCAGGAAATTTCTCCTTCGTTCTAAGTTGCTTCTCTCCTTGATTAGTTTCCACCCATTGTTTCTTTTCTTGCCTTCATACGCTTTGGAGAATAAGGGAGAAGTTAAGGGATGGTGGCCCAGGTCTATAGCTTTGTTCATTTCTGTAAATACTTTTAACTTCCGTTGAGCTTGTCTGTGTTTAATGATCTACCTCAAAGAGCCCAAGTGCTGTAATTTACCTTCCCATTTTGTTGTTAAGATGTCAACAGAAGTAATGAAGAGCTTCAATCAATTGCAGGGTTTGGACTTTATGTTTGTGTGAAACAACTCCCAACAGTTTCTTGAGGTTTTCTTTATTTTGTCCAGCTGTACACAAAATCTATCTAGGATCCTCTTTGGAAATTTACTCATCAAATATGTAATTGAATAGACTGGAAGAAGGAGGGATTTTGTGTTAGGAACTGAATGGATTGGTTGAATATACAGGTAATCCTTGACTTAACTACACAATTGAACCCAAAATCTCCATCGCTTAGCAAGAGTTGTTACAAGTGAGTTTTCCCCTTATTTTACGACCTTGCTTGCCAGTTCTTAAATAAATCGCTGCTGTTTGTAACTTAGCCACACATGACCCCCCCAGGATAGTCTGTCATAAATATGAGTCAGTTGCCAAGAATCCGAATTTTGAGCCCTTGATCATGGGAATTCTGCAACTGTCGTTAAGTGTGAAAAGTGGATATAAATTACTATTTTCGGTGCTGTCGTAACACATCAAATGTATCAGGATTCTGGTAGTTCCTTCAATTAAATCATGAGTCTCAAGCCAAACTTCCAATACTTCAAAAGGATTTATTGGGAGTAAACATGTCTGGCACTGCCTGGGTATAGCTGACTCTGAGACACATCATTCATTGTCACCCTTGACCCTGGTTTTCCCTCCACCCCGAGTGTATTCATATTCTCCAATGGGACACATTCATAGCCAAGAGTCATCAATCATAGTCTCCAGTTAGAATTTTGTACGGCAGAAATTTTGGTCACCTAGTTACTATGTTTCAAAACATTTATGGAATGCACTTTCAATTTCCAAGCTGCCGCACTACTCCCCTCTCCCTTTCTGTCTAAAAAGACCATAGAAATATTTTATGAGTTGACAGAATGGTTACTAAACGAATGATTTATGTCGAAATCTACCTGCCTGGATACCCTTAATATAAAAAGAGAGATGCAGAAAAAGGGGTTAAAGAGGTTTATTAAATGTTCTGTAAACATCTATATAATACTGTTTCAGACATATCGTTTTATCGGTCATACAAATTTCCCCATATCCAAAATCCACCGTGTTTTTCATATCATAATCCCCTGCGAATGATTGTCTTTGGAGGTTAGAGCAGAGTAAAAAAAATTATTTAGGAAGGAACATCCCTGCTTTTTTCTGAATTTTGTTTTCCTTCCAAGAGGCTCCAAAAAAAAAAAAAATCTTTCTGGAGTTGTTTCTAGCTTATATCCTAAACGAGAATAAAAATAACAAAAACTTGAAAAAAAATGTGACCCCATTTTATTCGGTATGGGGTTTCCAGTATCTCTTATGCCCCACAGAGGAAGGAAATCTGAAATTATGCCCTTTTAAATTTACTATCCAGGCTGATGGTAGGAAAAAAAATGGATTTTAGTGCTTATTTGTGACCTAACTGTTGCGCCTCAAAACCGGGAATACGTTTTCTTCCAATTTTTAATGTTTGAAATACTAAAATTAAGCTTGGCAGCGTTCAATCTTGCTTGATGCTCACTGGAAAGGCAATTGCTGCCAATCAGTGTTTCTCAAAGCTTATCAAATTTGAAAATGTGTGGACTTCAATTTCCAGCATTCCCCAGCCAGCATATACATTCTCAAGATTGAGAAACTTTGCTCTAGATTTTGACATCATGGACCTTAAAAAATGGTGCGAGTGATGGGCTACAGATGGTACCAAGTAGATTCTCATCAATAAGCCTAAGTGTGCATAGCATGTAAAATGTACAAAATCTGGGCCATGCATGTACAAAATCTGGGCCATTGACTGACAAGCAAGAAAACTCCAAGTTATGGAGTTATAATTATAATTATAAATTTTAAATTTATAATTATAATTTATCATTATAAATTATAAAGGTGATCAGCCTTCATTTCCATTTAGTGACACCAACAAAATGGTCAGATAAACCAGATTAAGGATCACCCAAACTCCAGTTTAAAAACAAACAGAATGTACAAAGCTACCTGTTGCTTCAAATCCAAACTCTGCTTTGGAATTGTTGTGCGTCCTATAAACTCTAGCAGCTCCATCCAGAAGCTGGTCCTTCCTTGGTTGTGCATTGTCACCACACAATCCCAGGAAAATGTGTGTTCCAGTTGGGGTACATAAAGTGCTTTCTGTAGGCACACGTAGTCAGCACTTCCCTGTTTTAAAATTTTACTTCCCAGTGAAAAAGCAATTATTTTGCAAGCCCTAGAAAAAACACCCTTTCCCACACAAATAGAGGAGATTTAGAGATCTCTACCCATTCTGAAATTCCATTTTTGCTTGGAAGCCAAAACTTTGCAGATCCCCTAATGAATGTTGTCTATCTGTGGTTTTGGGTTTTTTTTGCTTCAACCTATCCCTTTTTTAAAAGAATTAACAAACTTGATTGATACAGCAAGAAGGAATGCCTCCCCTGAACTGACAGCATAATGCCCTCTTGAACCAAAAGTAGTTTTTTTAAGATGCCCCTTTTCTCTCCTTAAAGGTTGTTAAGAGTTCCTTTTTCAACCTGGAGGAACTCTGGATGGGGTGGACTTCAACTCCCAGAGCCGCCCCCACAGCCCAGGAATTCTGGGAGTTGAAGTCCACAGACGGAAGTCACCTAAATTGTGAATATCTACTACCTTATAAAACATTTGCATTCTTTTTAGGAAGAAAACAGTGATCACGGGTGCAGGAACTCTTTATTTTCTCCACTGGGTGTCCTCTGATAGGGTTAAGACTACAACGGCAATCTTCCACAGCCATTAACATAGCTCAGGTTTGTTTTTTGTTTTTTTTTTGGAGATTTGAAGGGCATTGGAAGATGCCATCATAGAATTGAGCTGTTTAGGAAAAGAGCATGTTATTTATGTGACTGTTTATCTCAAACCCATCCCCTTCTTCGGAGCAAAATAAACTCATCCTCAAACTGGAAAATAAACTCATCTCCAACAACCGGAAAATAATTTAGTTCGCTCAAAGCCAACCTTTCTCCATTGATTTATTTAGCGTGGAAATAAGCCTGTTGTTTTTAAAAATGAAGAACTGTACCAGAGAGTGAGCAGACGTGAGAAAACTAATTCCTAATTATTCAAGGTT
The DNA here is from genome assembly GCA_004320025.1 of Laticauda laticaudata. Classification (NCBI taxonomy): domain Eukaryota; kingdom Metazoa; phylum Chordata; class Lepidosauria; order Squamata; family Elapidae; genus Laticauda; species Laticauda laticaudata. The sequence goes on from BHFT01021529.1 coordinate 31,486, forward strand.
TGCCATCCTAAAATTACAAAAGGGACAAGAACAAAATAAAAGGGGAGAGGGAGACCCTTGTCTTTTTTGCTTATAAATTGGCGGGGGAGTGGGGGGAAGCAAATTCCGTTTACCGTTTGCTAATTAGCAATCAAGATTAACACAGGGAGACAAACCTTAATGCTTCTTTGCCTATTGTGTGTTGCCAAAGCAAGGAAGGCACGACAAAGACACCATCTACTTGTTGGTTTCTCTCACTGGACAGCTTCCGAAGAGATCCCAAGCTTGGTAACCGACAAAGGAATTTCTACAGAAGCGAACCCACAATAAAACCTTATGAGACACTCTGATCCCGAGATCACTTTTGTCTTTTCCGTGAAAAGAATTATTGCTTTTCTATCATGCCTCGTGGCATAAGGGCTTCAGGCCTTAATGCAATGCCTCTTGGCAGCGTTTTTGGAGTTAATTACAACTGGCAGGATTGGTTCAGGATTTAATTCAACACCTACTGGCCCGTCGTCGTCGCTGTTCATAGCTTCAGGTAGATGCCACTGCAAACATTCACAATTCTGGGATAACGTTTGTGAGCAGAATGGAGTCTTAAACCTGTCCAGGATCTCCCTGAACCAAAAACTCATTTCTGTTCAGTTGATCCTGGGGTCTGCCTGCCTGGGCAACTTGCTCTATTTGGGTAAAAACTGCCAAAGTGGATCACTGCAGTCCTTACAGATGCTGAACAACGAAGGGTGGGGAAAATAAAGGAATGGTGTCAAAGTTGCATTACTTCACTGCATTTTGTGCATCACGGAGACAGAGAGCGAGCGATGTAGTGGATGCTTGGCGACCTCACCTGCCTTTTTGCCATTTCTAGCCAATCTCAACCGCTGATGGAAGATGGCACGATGACCATGTTGGGATGGGCATCTTGTATTTTCGCCTGCTTGGCCGTCATTGGCAAACGGGGCCGGTTTTCAGCCGTTTATACCAGCTCCCATCCCAGCCTTTTGCCATAGCAGCCACAAGGACAAAATAGACAGGTTATCTCTAAAAAAAAAAAAAAAACGGGCCAGGAAAAACTTTGCACAAATCTCCCATTGCCGTAACCGCAAGGTTTAAGAGTCCTTCCAGACACACCCAACGCTCGATGCCCAAAAAAGAAAGGAGAAGACCAATTATTTTTTTTTTTTTAAATAGTAATAATAAAAATGGCCATCTTCTCCCTCACAAGATCTCAGCCTCCTGGCTGGAGATCTCAAATATCTCAAGACCATTAAAGGAAAATCTGGTTGAGGGGAAGCCATAGAGATTGCCATGCCGCCAAGCCCAGGTTGAATGCATAAGAGAACTGGCTTTCTTGATAAGCCAAAATTTAGATGACTGTTTGTGAACGCTGCCGGAGGGCAGGAGGGTGGAAGGCCTGATTGAGCAGCTCCTCGTCTTCGTGCCAAGGAAGCTCTCGTTCCTCTCTTCTGGAATGTTCTTCGTACCACTCCTAAGAATGGAATACGGGCATCATTGCGCTAAACCACGACGAGAATGCCCACCCCTCGGGAAAATGAAATAGGAGAGCCATGATATCAGGCAGACCCCAAAAATGTTTGTGGCAGCCAAGCCAGGAATTAGAATAATGCAGGATACAGAGTAACAGAGTTGGAAGGGACCTTAGAGGTCTTCTAGTCCAATCCTTGCTCAAGCAGGAAATCCTTTTTACCATTTCAAATGATTATCCACTTTCTTAAAAAATTCCACTGAAGGACCATCCATAATTTCCAGTTAAGTCCTATCCTATCCTATCTTATCCTATCCTGTCCTATCCATACCTATTCCCTTCTCTTCCCTCTCCTCCCCACTCCCCTCCCCTCTCTTCCATTCCATTTGATTCCCCTCCCTTCTATTCCATTCCAATTCATTCCATTCCATTTTTTCTATTATTCCTATTCAATTCTATTCCTATTTTTACTCATTCCTTTCCAATTCATTCCATTCCATTCCATTCCATTCCATTCTATTCTATTTCTACTCCATTCCATTCCAATTCATTTCATTCTATTCTATTCTATTTCTATTCCATTCCATTCCAATTCATTCCATTCCATATTTTCTATCCTATCTTATCCCTATCCCATCCTATCCCTATTCCTATTCCTATTCTATTCCTATTTCCATTCCATTCCATATTCATTCCGTTCCATATAACCTATGCTGTTTTGTTCTGTTCCATCCCATCCCATCCCATCCCAGGCAGTCCATGTAGCCATCTTGGTACCCAATGCATAGACTGCTCTTCAGTCCCCCATCCCAAAATTACTGGCCAAGGTAACCTCTGTGCCACTGATCTCCAGAGAGAGCTCCAGGCCTTACCACCTTCCCAGCTCATGCCAACCTACCTGTATCTCCTCTTTGTACATTTTCATACTTAAATCACTTTTGGTCCTCGATCGGCGGCCCAGGAACAGCATGGCAGCTTGCTAGAGCAGTGGGAGATATAAAACAGTGAGAAGGACACATCGCCTCAGCGAGATAGGAGGGTGTTTTATTTTCTATCCTGAGTCCCCAGTCTCATCGACTCACCCGGTGCCGGTCCATCTGGGAAACGACCTTGAGGAGTTGACTAGCTGCCAAGTTGTTACCTTGCCTCCCGTAGGTCTCGGCGAGGCCCCTAATTTCTTCCTTGGAGACCTCCCGCTCAAAGACAATCCCGCTGTCTTCTGCTGCAGGAAAAAAAACAACAACCAGGAATCCTGGAGTAACAGGTAGAGAAAGAGCTACCAAAAATGTCTAGATCTGGTGTTTTGCTAGTCAGCATTCCCTGGAACGCCTATGGACATTCTCTTTCATCCAGGTGATAGTTGTCCCAAAGGTGGGTTTTTGTCCCCCCAAGAGGCAACTGGATTTCCTTATTTTTTCTTTGAAGATGTTTCCCTTCTCATCTGAGAAGCTTCTTCAGCTCTGGCTGGGATGGGTGGGGAAGGGGAAAGATTTATCCTGCCAGCTTTGGAAGCCATATTGAGATTCCAAATGCTTCCATGCTGCCTGGGGAAATGGAAGGGGAGAATTTCTTGGAGTGCATGTGGTTAGACATAACAATGTTTTTTTTTAAAGTCAAGGTCATGTTATTCTGTGCATAAGTGAGAGGAAGTGTCAGGTGGTGCTCCATTCAAATTCCAAGAAAGACACTCTTAGACTCCATTGTTAAAGAGAAAAGAAACTGGAAATCAAGTGGTAACATCAAAAGGATTCTAGATCTGAGGATTTATGCACGAAAAATCCATATACAATGTGATGGCAACGTTCCCACCCACAATAGTTCAAACAGTCCAGCCAATAGAAGATGTGTATAGTGTCAATGTGGGGCATCTTCAGGTGGTGATGCAGACATCTGGCTGTTGACCTTGGCCTGGTTTGATAAAGAGCTACAGTTGCACAGTAAGCAAGCAAGTAAACATAAACAATGAAGTTTTCCCCCAAGTTATAAAGTTCATTCTCTAAAACCTCCAGCACTTTTCCCGCGTCCACAAAGCCCAATTATTTCATCCTCCCCCCATTACTATGGCAGCCGAAAGATGCAAAAGAAAGGAAAGGAGTCTTCAAAGCTGACAGGAAGTCTCAAGTTGGGATGGATGGTGATTGGGGCATATGATGGGATGATGGGTGCAGGGAGTAGATTTGTAGGTTTTACTTATTGCAAGGAAGCCCTTTCAGATTCGGGATTCCCCAGATGTGTCAGTTTACTATCCAATTAAAACAGAACTTTAAAAAAGTTTTAGTTTAGTTTAATTTACTTTATTGTCATTGCACCTCGTACAATGAAATCAAACACCATCTTCAGTGCACATCATGACCATGAAAATAAACACAAACACACATCCTTCACACTCCACACATTGAATTGAAAACCCTGATATTGCATTCATATTGCACTATATACAGTAGAATTCAATAGAGTTCCTGCCCTGGGATAGAAGCTGTTTTTCAGCCTATTTGTCCTTATTTTTATTATTATCCTGAACCGTCTGCCAGATGGTAACAGTTCAAAAAAAGGGTTCCCAGGATGAGATGGATCTTTGAGGATGTTTTGAACTTTCTTAAGGCAGCAGGAGCTATAAAGCTCTTCCAAAGAGGGGAGAGGGCAACCCAGGATCCTGTGAGGGGCAATGATCTTTTAACCCTCTGGAGTGCTGTCCTATCTGCCCCTGTGCAATTGGCAAACCATACAGAGGTGCAGTAAGTTAAAATACTCTCTATGGTGCAGTGGTAGAAGGTCACCAGCAGTCACCACATGTCTGTCTTGGAGTTATTGGTTGGAGTGGAGGTTTTCTGGAATGCTCACATATACTCCTTGCAGACAGCTGGTCATTTGCATTTACAAACCCACCAGGAAACGTGCCCAAGAATTAAGCACATATTATCACACATGGTGGTCTTGTAAAAAAAAACAAAAAACCACAGGCTTTTTGGCATAGGATCTGGATATGGTTAGAGGAGATGATAGGACAGAAAATAGAATACAACCCAGAACTATTTTTACTAGGAATTATGACAGAAAGTCACAGTAAAGAGGAGACCTATTTAATAGTACATATCATCACAGCAACAAGAATGGTTTTTGCTCAACCATGGAAAGATAGAGAAATCCCCAATGAAGAGGAGGTGATAAAAGAAAATACTGATGTGTGCTGAAATGGATAGATTGACTCTGGAGTTGAAAAATAAAGATGAGACAGAATGTTACAAGATACAGAATACATTTTATCAAATGTTGGGAACAGAAACAGAAATAATAATAATAAAAAATGAGTATATTTGTAGAATGGGTAAATGAGGCTATGTAAATAAGTACAATGGAATATGACAGATAAGAGAATGGATATAAGTTAACTGTACAAAGGTATGCATGTATATAAGATATATATCATATAGTATGTATGTCACCATGTCCAATGTTTTAATAATTTAATCAATAAAATATTTTTTTAAAAAACATCAAGACTAGATTCAGCAGTCCATCTGCATTTCAAAGACCAAGGCCACTTTTGAAGACAGGCAAGTCCACTTTTTGGACAGAGATTCTCCCTGGTTTGAAAGAGGAGTTAAAAGAGGCCATTTAGGTCAAAAATGAACAGCCCTCTCTTAATAGCGAGGAAAGGATATGACCTCATCTATTTCCAGTCTGCAACACAACAGTACTGAGAAGGCTGAGGACACAGATAAAACCTCCAAGTGGCCTCAACAACCCTCTAAAACAAGGTCTTCAAACTTGGCAAGTTTGAGACTTGTGGGCTTCAACATCCAGAATTCCTGAGCTAACATGACTGGAGGAGGAATTCTGGGAGTTGAAATCCACAAGTCTTAAAACTGTTAAGTTTGAAGACCCCTGCTCTAAAAAGGGTGCAAATGACCAGCTGTCTGCAAGAAGTATATATCCTTCCCTTCCCCACCATCCAGTCAGAGCTGAAGGAGCTGCTTGGCTGAGAAGCGAAACATCTTCAAAGAAAAAACAAAGTCCAGTTGCTTCTTGAAAAAGCACTTTTGGGGCAACTGAGGACATAGATAAACCTCCAAGTGGCCTCAAGGACTCTCTAAAAAGAATGCAAATGACCAGCTGTCTGCAAGGAGTATAAATCCTTCCATTCTCCACCATCCAGTCAGAGCTGAAGAAGCTTCCTGGATGAGAAGCAAAATGTCTTCTACGAAAAACAAAGGAAGTCCAGTTGCTTCTTGAAAAAAAACACCTTTGGGACATTCCCTGGAATTATTTCACAACAGCTTCTTTTCTTTTTTGAGAGTAAAATCGTTCCAGATGTTCCCTAGATCCTTGACTCTAATCTAAGCCTACCAGGAAGGAAGACAGATAGGAAAGAGTCCCTATGATACAGCAGAGAGCAAAATATCTCCCACGCACCTTCTGAATCCTGATTCTTGCGAGCATAATTCATGCGGAACACAAACGCTTCCAGTATAAAAGCAACTATAATTGTCATCACCACCTGGGGGAAAAAAAATAAAAGTATTTTATAGGATGTACAGGAATCTTCCTTAATTATCTCTTTTTTTTTTCTATCTGTATTGCTCTTTGCACTTTCTCTTATCGTTTTCTTAACTTTTCTTTACATATTCTCACGTTTTTTTCTTTTACTTCCATAAAAGTTTCCAATAAAAACATACAAAACAAACAAATGACACACACAAAAAAGGATATGATTGCAACTGTCATCTAAACGTGGATCTCATGATGGAAGGATCTTGTTCGATTTACTCACCATGGTCACGATGTAGAAAATCATGAAATAAAGACGACTCCAGTGAGATGTTTCTGAGGTTACCCCTTCCTTAAAAAAACAGGAAAATGAAATATCTAAATGGTTGGTGGTGGATGGAAACCATAAAGGCACTCTCCCAATACTCTAGCATCTAAAATATCATCCATCCATCCATCCATCTGATGCATTTATATATCTATCTGTATCATCCATCCATCTATCCATCCGTCCATCTAACTACCTATCTATATCTTTCTCTGTCTCTCTCATCTATATCTATCTATCCTACCTCTATCTATTAATCTCTCTTTCAATTTTCTGTCTGTATCTTTCTTGGTCTCTCATCTATACCTATCTATATCTATCCTAATCTATTCAAATCTCTTTCCAATTATCTGTCTGTCTGTCTGTGTCTGTGTCTGTGTCTATCTATTAATTATATATCCCTCCCCCTCTCCCCCCTCTGCATTTTCTTAGCTATCAGTAGTGCTCTAAGTGTTGTGGCCTACCTCAGACAGTGAGGAGGTTGGGGGGGAATATGGGTCAGTCCTGGAGTCTGGGGAAGGCTCTGACAAGGGCTCTGCGTCGGAGGCAGAGATGGGGCCAGGGCCTTCTGACAGTTATTAGCTGCCTTTGGAGTCAGAGATCAGTGGGGCAGAAGAACAGCTGGAGCCTGTTCTGTGTGCGTATGCACAGAGCTGCTAGAAGAAGGGAACAGCTAAGGAATAAGGGTTGACTCGGGAGTAAGGGCACAGGTGGATGGTGAATGGCGCCTCCCATAAGGAATAAAGAGGAACAAAAGGGGAGTGGGGTTTTGCAGGAGATAATAAGTTCAATTCATGAGGGTGAGCATCTGCTCCTGACTTCTTGCCAAGTTATTGCTGCTATAGCATGGCGTTTGGAAGCTATCGGCCTGGCAACTCTCCACGCTTGACAAAGGTCTGTAATAATGAAATCTCATGAAAGACTGTTGGCTGAGACTTTGCTGGAGAGGAATTCACTTTAACCTAAATAAAAGGGATTTTATCGGGACGAAGAGTCGGCTTCATGATCTTGGGAAGGTCTAGGTCAGAACATGAACCATTGCTCGCTTTGGCTTATTCATTGCAATATTGTAGAACCGAAAGGACCCGAAAGATGATGGTTATTTAGGTTGACATGCAATTACTCCAACACACAAGGGAGTTTTATGTAGACTTACCATGATGATGTACCAATCGTTGACTACCGTTAACTCAAAGAGGGTCACTGCATTAAAAATAATAAAGGGGAAGAGATCAGAAACAGGGAACAATTCAAGGACCCCTGAAGGTCATTCGCAAACTTCAAGTGGTAGTAAAAGAGCCCTGATGGTCCAGTGGTTAGAATGCAGTATTGCAGGCTAATTCTGCCCACTGGCAGCAGTTTGATCCTGACCGGCTCAAGGTCGACTCAGCCTTCCATCCTTCCGAGGTGGGTAAAATGAGGCCCCAGATGGTTGGGGGCCAATAGGCTGACTCTGTAAACAGCTTAGGGAGGGCTGGAAAGCAATGTGAGGCGGTATATAAGTCTAAGTGCTATTGCTATCTATCTATGTCTATCTCTGTCTGTCAGTCTCTCTATGTCTCTGTGCCTGTCTACCTATATCTATCTATCTGTCTGTCTGTCTGTCTCTCAGTTTTTCTGTGCCGGCCTGCCTGCCTGCCTGCTTCCTTGTTATCCATCCATCCATCTATGTATCTACCTACCTACCTGTCTACCTATACAGGCTTGCAGGCAGACTCTGCCCACAACCAGCTGCCCTGCCTGCCTGTCTATCTATCTGTCTATCTATCAATCAATACAGGATTGCAGGCAGACTCTGCCCACAGCCTGGAGTTCAATCCTGACCAGCTCAAGGTTGACTCTATCCTTCTGAGGTGGGTAAAATGAGGATCCAGATTGTTGGTGGAAATAGGCTGACTCTGTAAAACCATTTAGAGAGGGCTACTGTGAAGCGGTATATCAATCTAAGCGCTACTGCGATTGTTTTGGGGGGAAGTTTCTATTGCTTTTATCATTTTAAAACATTTTTTAAAGCGTTTGGACTGTAATACATTCTTGGCATCATAAGCCTTCCCTGTGTCTTTGACCGAGATGGGTGGCTATAGAAGCAGAAGAAAAGAAAGAAAGAGAGAGAAAGAGAAAGAAAGAAAGAAAGAAAGAAAGAAATAAAGAAATAAATAAATAAAGAAAGAAAGAAAGAAAGAAAGAAAGAAAGAAAGAAAGAAAGAAAGAAAGAAAGAAAGAAAAAGAAAGGAAGAAAGAACACAAAGCAGAGAATGTCTTTCCCGCAGACCCGCAAGTTGATGTTTGAAAAGGAGGGTGGGTGTTTGGGCTGGAGCTCTTACCAAAACTGTTCAAAATGTTGTCGAAGTTGTTGAGATAGTAGTAGCCTTGGTCCACCACAGTCTTGTTCCCAATGGTGCGGTTGACCCAACGAAAGGCATCGGCCACCGTGCTGGTGCTGGATGAGAAAAGAACGAACACACGAATGGAGATAGAGAGAAAGGTGGCCCTGGGTTCAAAAATCTGTTTCTACAACGGTCAGATAAAAGACTGTACAGCGGGACCCTCCCAAGTTCTTGGGCTGTAAAGAAGACAGCGTGTCAACTCATAAAACATTCCTCTGTCTATACCACCCAGCTCAAAGAGCACCAAGGACACCAGACCACAAGATGTTGTTGAAAACTAGTTCCTATCATCTCTGGCTGAGATTTTAAAAAAACATTAGCAGCTAAGTAACTCAGCAGAGGTTGACACTTCAGTTTTAATACAGCAAGCTACACTGATCTATGGGCAAATTGAATTTACATATATATTTTCAGAGAGAAGGAACTTGGAGATACTTACTTACAACAGTTTGGATAGAGTTTGCCAGAGAAGAATTCCATGCCAATAATGGCAAAGCAGTAGTAGAAGATGAGTAAAGTTAGGCCTAGGCTAGAAGAGAAAGGAAAAGGATTTGGAAAAGTACAATTCAACTAGGTGGCTTTTTAACACAGTTGGAAGGGACCTTGGAGATCTTCTAGTCCAACCCCCTGCTCAAGCAGGAAACCTTATATCATCCTGGACAAATGGCTGCCCAGTCTCTTCTTTAAATCCTCCAGTGATAGAGGCAAATTGTTTCACTGGTTGATTGTTCTCACTGTTAGGAAAGTTCTCTTCTCTCCTTGATTGGTTTCCATCCATTGCTTCTTGTCCTGTCCTCTGGTACTTTGGATATTAAGTCAACCTTCTCTAATTTGCAGCAGCCCCTCAAATATTGGATGATTGCTATCATGTCACCCCTAATATGCATGTATATAGCATACTGTCTTTTCCCAAAAATAAGCCCTGGCACTTTTGTTGGAGGCCCCCCAAAATTATAAGACCAGGTTTTATTTTTGGGGAAACACGGTATCCATCTGCACCTCTGTAACTCTCTGGTTTGGTTCTGCAACCCAACAGGACAGACACAGACTCTAGAGAGTAATTAGGACTGCAGAAAAAACAATTATTACCAACCTGCCTACAATTGAGGACCTGTATACTGCATGAGTCAAAAAGAGGGCTGGGAAAATATCTACAGACCCCTCACATCCTGGACATAAACTGTTTCAACTCCTACCCTCGAAACGACACTATAGAGCATTGCACACCAGAACAACTCGACACAAGGACAGTTTTTTTTCCCAAAAGCCATCTCTCTGCTAAACAAAAATTCCCTCAATGCTGTCCAACTATTTACAAAGTCTGCACTACTACCACTATTAATCTTCTCATCACTCCTGATCACCCATCCACTCCCACTTGTGACTGTATGACTGTAACTTTGTCGCTTGTATCCTTATGATTTATATTGACTGTTCCCTAGTATGACTTGATTGCTTATCGTACCCTATGATTATCATTAAGAGTTGCACCTGATGATTCTTGACTCTTGACAAATGTATTTTTTTCTTTTATGTATACTGAGAGCATTTGTACCAAGACAAATTCCTTGCGTGTCCAATCTCACTTGGCCAATAAAGAATTATATTCTATTCTATAGCATATCAATATATGTGTTGTGTATGTGTACACTTCTGAAAGCAGGGCACATAATTTCATTTTTAATGTGTGCCAGAATGAGTCCCACAGGAAAAAAATGGCAATAAAAGTTACCTTATCTATCTTATCCTAGGCCTTATCTTCTTTTGATTAGACAGTCCCACTTCCTGCAGCCATTCAACCCCCACACTGCCCAAGCTGGAGACTTTTTATCATTCTGGACAAATGGCTGTCAAATCTCTTCTTAAAAACGTCCAGTGGTGGAGCACTAGGTAGCACAATGAGGATAATGATGGGAGTTCTATTCCTGCAACTTTAATAAAAACATATAGACTTCCATTCCTCAGCAGCCAAACCAGGCAGGAACCTTTCATTCTCTCTCTACCTGGCCATCCTTGGAAGAAGTTCAAACATTGTATCCAAGACATTCCGGTAGCGTTTCTTCAATTTAAACAGCCTGCAATAAGAGAAAGGAAACAAAAAAATAAAATAAAATAAAATAATGCATGACTCTCCAGAGAGAAGTGTTTTCCAACCTCAGCAACTTGAAAATATGTGGACTTCCAAAACTCCTCAGTCAGCCTGCTTTAAGATGGGAGGTATTCCCAGAATTCTCCAGGTAGCATGCTTTAAGATATGTGGGCTTCAATCTTGAGAAGGAATAGGAAGCTGCTGCATCATAACAGGAGGCGGCGGAGGAGAGCAGGAAGAGAAGTAGTAGTAGGAGAAGTAGGAAGAAGAGGAGGAGGAGGAGTAGAACGAGAAGGAGAATACGAAGAGGAGGAGGAGGAGGAAGAAGAAGAAGAGGAAGAAGAGGAAGAGGAAGAAGAAGAAGAAGAAGAAGAAGAAGAAGAAGAAGAAGAAGAAGAAGAAGAAGAAGAAGAAGAAGAAGAAGAAGAAGAAGAAGAAGAGGAAGAAGAAGAAGAATCCTTGCAACTTGGGGTCAAAGAACAAGGGATTCTGGGACTTGTAGTTTCTCAATAGCTAGAACACACACACACACACACACACACCGGTCTACAGGGATCTGGTACCCATCCTGCATCTTCACCTGAGTAACTGCAGAGGCCGCAGCACAACAATGAAGTAGAAGGGTTCCATGTCGAACGCCAGTGTCAGGAGACCCAAAAACGCGAACAAAGTGACGGCAAAATCAAAACTGGAAAAAAAAGGCGCAAGAGAGAGAGAAGTGGATTTTTATGGGTGGCATCTGCAAGCTGCAGCCTGACAAGTCCTCAATGTGAAACCCCTTAAGTGGGGACATACTTACAGATTCCAGCCAGACGAGAGATACTCTTTCGGCCCCAGGCCAGTAACCTTCAACAGCACCTCGACCCCATAGACTGTCAACGCAAGGGAAATTGCTGGGATCGTGATTTTTAATCGCTGTACAATTTCTATTAAGGTTTATTTTGCACACGTATTTATGCATTTGCAAGAAACTATCAAACACCCTGCAATTCAACCCTGAGCTACAGATATTCTCTCTTCTATCAGTACCCCAATGTATTGTTGTCGTTTCACGACCCCGTAATCCTTTGCAGGGTGGAGTTGGGGCAAGTGAAAGGAGCTGTGTGTTTAATGGCCGGATGCCCTTCCTGTCACCAGGGTGGAGTTTTGTTCAGCAGATATATTCTCATTACGCCCAGAGAGAGAAATATCTGCCTCTACCCAGGATCGAACTCACGGCCTCCTGATTGTGAGGTCAGATTTCCACCTCCAGGCCACCGTGCCACTCCATACGCCAATGTATTGTACTCCATTTATTCTTTCCTTCCAATGTCTCCACATTTTTATTCTCTAAAGATGCCTCCAGGCGCCATCTTGGAAGCCAAAGTTCAGGGGTGGGATTCAATGTTTTTAACAACTGGTTCTGTGGGCGTGGCCTAGTGGTCATATCACTGGCTGGGTGTGGTCAACTCAATATCCCTCACATCGAGGCACGCATCTCCTCACCTGGCCTCTCATGACTGTGGGGATGCTGCAACAGTCGTAAGTGTGAAAAACGGTCATAAGTCACTTTTTTCAGTACCACTGTAACTTTGAATGGTCCCTCCACACAAGCAAAGTACCAGCAAAGGAGGGAAAAAATCTCCAGAGACATTCCTGAGACAGGAAGTCCAGTCCTGCCAAGAATGTAATAAGGGTTAACGGAGAGGCAGTTTCTGTAAGCAACCCCAGAATGTTTCCTTCCTGCCTTCCTTACAGGATTAGGCCAGTAATTTCTTCTAACAACCGGTTCTCCGAACTGCATAGAATGTTAACAACCGGTTCTAGTCAATAGGTGTGAACTGGTAGAATCCCACCCCTGCCAGAGTTGCTCAAGAACTTACTTGTGAGGAACATGATGTAACTCCAGGGGACGTCTCGAGAAAAGATTCCGTCTGAAAAAGAAACAGCAGGGAGTTTCAGAGAACAACTGAAAACCAGTCAGAAAGAAGGGAAGGTGGACTCAGTCAGCAGACATTCAATTACGTTGTGTCGTACCTCGCAACATGAAGGTTTCCACTAGAATCCAGAGACCATTCACGGCCACCAAAATATCTGCAAGACACAATGGAAAATGAGTGTTTTTAAACAAAACCCTCAGTGGGACCAACACGCGTTGCTGAGATGCTCCCATGGAATCCAACCTTTGGGTCAGTGGGCCTTCAGCAACGTTTACCCTCCTCCCCAACATGTCAGGCTCATGCTGCAGCTGATGTCAAATTCCCGTTAAGACAATCCTTGCCTTTGTTGGGTTTCCAATTGAAAAGCGATAGCACGAAAAGGTTAAGTGGCAAAGGAAAAAAAATACAACTCTTGAGGTTCACTCGTCGGGATTTAGCTTTGACATTTCAATCGGCTGGAGCAACCTGGATTTGTTGCAACTCGGGACTGAAATTGCATGGCAGGGATCAGCTGCGGTGGAATGTAGCCTGGATTCCCAGGAGGGAGGGGTTGCATTCCAGAGGACCAAGGGACAGCACAGCTTAAGGGAGTTTGTGTGTGAGAAAGGAGGCAAAGACGGCTCCTCCTTAGTAGTTCCCAAAGGGTGCATGTGGTCTGCTTCAGTTTGGCAAGATTTCTGTCTGCAGGTGAGGAACCATAAAGATAACAGCTTGGAAGTACAGGTACTCCTTGACTTTCGACCACAATTGAACAAGCCCAAACTTTATGCTGCTAATTTTGATCTTGTGACCATTGGGGTTGCTGCAACGGTCGTTAAGTGTGAAAAACGGTCATAAGTCACTTTTTTCAGTGCCATTGTAACTTCAGTCACTCAGTGAACTCTTGTAAGTTGAGGGCTACCTCTAACCTATGGGTGTCAGGATTCCGGCATTTACCCACATTTAAATCATGAGTCTCGAGCCAAACTTCCAAAACTTCAAAAGGATTTATTGGGAGTTAACATGCTGGCACTGCCTGGGTGTAGCCGACTCTGAGCCACATCGTAGATCCTGGTTTTCCCTCCACCCCCGGGGTGTATCGTAATTCATACTCTCCAATGGGACACATCCATAGCCCAGAGTCATCAATCATGTTCTCCAATTAGACTTTTGCTTGGCAGAAACTTTGGCCACTTAGTTACTATCTTTGAAAAACTATGGAATGCACTTTTGATTTCCAAGCTGCCGCACTGCCCCCCCGCCTTCCCTTTCTGTTGGCCACTCTAAAAAGACCATAGAAATGTTTTTATGAGTTGACATTGGGTCTTTCTTGATTCTGGGAGCCTAATGTCAACTTTGAAGTCGATCAGTATATTGGGAAAATGAAACCCCATTTAATAGGTGGTATAATCCTATCCGTTAGCCCCTCACCCTCCACCCCAAACAGAGTGAAGAGTGACTTACACATGCCATATTGGAAAGCCCGAGAATTCACTAATATGTTAATACCTGTTGAAAGGAAGAAGAGATAAGGCAAAAGAATTTAATGCTTTTTTTTTTGACATCCTACTCGATGTTTTCTTGGAAATACCCCAGGCTGCTATCTTCTCTCTTTTTCTCACAGAGAAGAAGGGGTTGCCTTATTCTGCAAAGCCCCTGAGGGCAGGACAAGAAGTAATGGATGGAAACGTATCAAGGAAGGAATCCAACCTAGAAATAGAGAGGAATTTCCTGACAGAGAGAACAATTCATCACCAGGATGGCTTCCCTCCAGGAGTTGTGAGTTCTCCATCCCTGGAAGTTTTCAGGAAGAGACTGGAACAACCCTTTGTCAGGGATGGTAGAGGGGGCCCTGCTTGGGCAGGGGGTTGGACTAGAAGACCTCCAAGGTTTCTTTCAGCCCTGTGATTCTATGTTCTATAGAAACACAGAGTTTTCACCTTTAAAAATGAGGAAAGCTGTCCCTGGAAGATCATCAAACCAATGTTCTCGATTCCTTTTGGCCTGGAAAAGAAAGCAAGCAAACCTCAGTCAGCTTTGTTTCATTTTCCTGACTGGGCTGGAAGATCTTTAAGATCCCTTCTCCCTCCAGGATTGATTCCTCCCTTCCTTTCCTTCCTTCCACCCTTCCTTCCCTCCTTTCTCTGCCTCCCTCCTTCCTTCCTTCCCTTATTTCTTCCTTTGTTCCCCCCTCCCTCTTTCCTTCCTTCCTCCCTCTCACCCCTTCCTTCCTTTCCTCCTTCCTCCCTTCTTTCCTTACTTTTCCCTTCCCTCCATCCTTCTTTCTTCCCTCCCTCCCTCTTTTCCCTCCTCTCTCCTTCCTTCCCTTATTTCTTCCTTTGTCCCTCCCTTTTTTCCCACCTCTCTCCTTCCTTCCTTCCCCTATTCCTTCCTTCCTTCCTCCCTCCCTCTCTCCCACCCCTTCCATCTATCCATCCATAAATCTCCCCAGCATTTGTTCTCCACAAGGATGTCCCTTTTGTTCTTCCTCATCCTAGGGCAGAGGTCTCCAAACTCAGCAACTTTTAAGACTTGTGGACTTCAATTCCCAGAAATTCTCTAACCAGCTATGTTATGCTGGCTGGAGAATTCTGGGAGTTGAAGTCCACAAGTCTTAAAGTTGCCAAGTTTGGGGACCTATTGGAGCTCACCTCCCATCCAGCACCCCTAAACCAAAGACACCCAAACAGCCCCAAACTGATGGCTTACCTTCCATTTCAAACCAGCCACTTCGTAGAAACTGTACATATCCTTCAAACTGTAACAGACAAAGAGGGGTATGTGTGTGTGTATGTGCGTGTGTGCATGTGATTTTTCTACCCATGTTCCATTCTCCTGTTCAAACACGTCTTCAGATTTTGCCAACCGGGATCCCCAAACCCAACCCACCCCACCCCAGTTCAAGAATGAAAGATTTCATTCTTGATTTGAAAGAAAAGTCTGAGCAAAAGTTTGCAACAACCCATGTCATGCGCGGCGTTTCTGCACACTGACTCAGCTCAGAGAGAGATAAAAATAAGAATTGTTGCATGACTAGATGTGCTGATGAGAGCTTGCCAAGAAAAAAAGGAGGCAAATCTTCCAAGCAAAGATTTTGTTCCTTTTTCAAGAGCATTTCACTACTAGGAAAAAAAAAGATCCTTACTATAAAACGTGTTGAACGCTTGGCCTATAAGACTTCTAGATGCTCACACTGTCATTAGAATGCCTTCACACACACACACTGGGAGTCGAGGGTTTTTCTTCCCTAAGGGATCAGACTAGGACAGGTCTGACACCTATGTTTTTAAATTTGTAATTTGTTTGGGGAAATTTGTAATTTGTTTGAGGAAATTTGTAATTTGTTTGGGGAAAAGAAAGCTTCCAATTCTTTCCATCTTCTTCCATGGGGCAGGGTAACAACCCCCCCTTCCCGGTCCATCCTTACCTGACCAAAGCGCTGTTGCTTTGACTCAGTGCTTTGAAAGTCAGATAACGATCTCGAACACTCATCCGGGGTGCATAGAAGTGCATCAGGCCATCGAATTGCTTAAAAGCAATCCCAGAGGGACTCTAGAGACAAAAGAAGGAAGTTACACGCAAGACGTACCGCTTCACAATAGTTTATCGACGTTACAACGGCCCTGAAAAAAGTATGACTGTTTTTCACACCTATGACCATTGCAGCATCCCCCTGGCCACCTGATCGAAAATTCAGACACTATTCTATCCAGGACCACCTACCTGTTTGCTAACCAGCAGGCGGTAGGCGTGCTGGACAGCCGTGCGCTTGTGAAGCAAGAGTGACCGGAACTTCATTTTTTCAATGTCACTGAAGGTGTCAAAAACGACAGCCAGGAGCTACGGGAGGGAAGAAAGGGTAAAGCAAAAATCAAGAACAATCTCAAACTGATAGGAGGGAAGTTCCAAAGTCAGGTTAGAAGGCATGACTTCATAGGGAAGAGTAGTGGAAAGTTGGAAGCAACTTCCAGCGGAGGTGATGGGTTAATTATGAGTTTACTGTAGGACTGTAACTTTTCCACTTATGGACTGTTTTTTAGTATAATTTGATTGTTTATTGTACCCTATGACTATTATTAAGTGTTGGACCTCATGATTCTTAACGAATGTATCTTTTCTTTTATGTACACAGAGAGCATTTTATTTATTTATTTTATATTGCTGCCTATTCGCCTATGGAGACTCGAGGTGGCTTACACAATGTGAAACCATATTTAAAACAAAACATAAAAATAATAAAAACAATAAACTAACTAAAAACTAACAAAAAGAAACAAATAAATTACTAAAGTACAATGGAACAAAATGTGGGAAAACAAAAAACAACAAAAAGTCAAAAATTCACACCAAGACAAATTTCTTGTGTATCCAATCACATTGGCCAATAAAGAATTCTGTTCTGTTCTATTCTATTCTTATTGTACCCTATGACTATTATTAAGAGTTGTACCTGATGATTCTTGACTCTTGACGAATGTATTTTTTCTTTTATGTACACCAAGAGCATTTGCACGAAGACAAATTCCTTGTTTGTCCAATCACACTTGGCCAATAAAAAGAATTCTAATTCTAAACATGCTTGGGAGATAAAGACGTGCCCATTCCTCTGACAAAAATTTAAAAAATAAATCAATTAAAAAATAAAATAGTAACAGCTCCCATCAGTGTCTTCCAGTGAGCTGGAGCAGTCTTAATATGGCAGCATCCATTCTTCACATCAAAGGAATCCATATACCACATGTTTTAACAGCGGCTAGAATTGTATTTGCCCAAAACTGGAAGAGTGATAAGATACCAATAGAGGGGAAAATAATTGAAAAAATATTTGAATGCGCAGAAATGAATAGACTGACATTAGAAATTAAAGAAAAAGGAGAATCTGAATATTATACGGTATGGGATTTGTTTTATCAATGGATAGAAAATAGAATAAATTAAAAGGAATCAGATGTACCCATAGAGCAATGAGAGAAACTAATATAATAAATGTATTGGATTTCATTTATATTATATGTACGGGAATGTGATTATTGTTATCTTATTTTGATCAGAATTAATAAAGGTTAATTGAAATATGTACCTAATCGATGCATGATTGAAATGGAATGGAATTTTTGTATGTATGTATGTATGTTATTTAGGTTTCTTTGGATATTTTCCCATGTCTTAATATTTGTGCTTTTGTTATAGAGACGTTTTGGCAGAATCTCATCTGTCATCCTCCTGCTTGTGTATTGGGTTCTTTTTTAATCGTGTGTGTTAGGCTTGGCAACACACACGATTAACACACACAATTAAAAAGAACCCAATACACAAGCCGGAGGATGACAGATGAGATTCCCTACGTCCAGCTGGGAAAGTCCTTCTTTGAGTTGGCCTTTTGGCATCCCTCCTCCTCTTTTCCCCATAACAACAACCTTGTGAGGTGGGCTAGGCTAAGAAGGAGGCCCAAAGTCACCTAGCTGGCTTAGCTTTCATGGCTAAGGCGGGACTAGAACTCACTGTCTCCTGGTGATTGGCCCAAAGTCACCCAACTAGCTTCTTTGCCTAAGATAGGATTAGAACTCACATCTCCTGCTTCCTAGGCCTGCTGCCTTAGCCACTAGACCAAACTGGCTCTCTCACAGATGTGTGAAAGAAACAATCAGGCATAACAGCAAAGGTGCTGAAGACTCAACTTGAAATCAGGAGAAAAATCACAAAGGACTGGAGATTCTACTTACCAAATTCATAATGAAATACAACTCGATTGAAAGATACACAATGAAAAAGACACAGGACCACGGGTTTCGGGAATAAGAAGGCATCATCACATCGGGAAAACTGTTCCGAAAGAAAGAGATGAAAAGAGAAGCAAGCTGGAATTAAGGAGTAACTTCCTACCAGTGAGGACAATTAATAAGAATAAACCAAGAATGAATAGAATAGAATAAAATAAAGAAGGAAATAGAATAAGAATTTAGAGTAGAATAGAACAGAACCGAAAATTAATAGAACAGAATAGAATAAAGAAGGAAATAGAATAGAATAAGAATTTAGAATAGAATAGAACCAAAAATGAATAGAATAAAGAAGGAAATAGAATAGAATAAGAATTTAGAATAGAATAAAACCAAGAATAGAATAGAACCAAGAATGAATAGAATAAAGAAGGAAACAGAAGAATTTAGAATAGCATAAAAATTTAGAATAGAATAGAATAAAAATTTAGAATAGAACAGAATAGGAATTGGAAGGGACCTTGGAGGTCTTCTCGTCCAACCCCCTGCTTAAGCAGGAAACTCTACACCAGACAAAACCCATGGAACTGCTTGCTACCAGAAGTTGTGGGTGGTCCATCCCTGGAGGTTTTTAAGAAGAGACTGGACAGCCAGTTGTCTGGAATAGTATAGAATCCCCTGCTTGAGCATGGGGTTAAACAAGAAGACCTCCAGGGTCCCCCTTCCAACTCTTCTGTTACTCTGATTCAGGAGAGAGGACATTATCCACCCTCTTTCGAATAAAGATGCCTTAATAGGAGCTGCTGGAAAAATAACACAGGTAAGTTTTCCTCTGCCCTCCTACTTCTTTTCATTACCTCTCATGCAACTCTTCAAGAACCCAAGACTTACTTGGCCGTAGTGAGAAGAACGAAAAGATTCACCAGGCTGCTCTCCAAAGTGTTGAAATACTGCAAAAAGAATGAAAAGGCATGGAGGAGAAAGCAAAATGAAACAGTGGCCTCCGAATTGACAAATTCAGAAGAATTTCGTGGCCTGAAAGGATCTCAAATGCGTCTCCCTTTAGCAATAATAATAAGTCTTGTGTTAAGTTTTCCTTGCTTCAGGAAAAAGCAATGAACCTGAAGACTCCTGGCTGTAATTTCCCTGGCTCAGCATGTTACAAGCGTGTCACCAGTTTTATTTTTGCAATACAGTTAAGCAAAACGATGCCAATAAGAGTTGGTGTTTCAAACCCTGCCTAGGTGACACATTTCTTTATATAAAAAGGGGGAAGGAAATGGAGCCAAACTGAGAACCACAACTGCTTGACACCACAGCTAATCCAGAACTATCTGCACAGTGCTGGAATTCACTGAAATGTCATCAAAAATTGTTTAAAAGTTTCCCCTATTAAGATTTGTGATGTGCCCAAGAACAGTCAAAGAGTGTCAGATTTTGATTTTACTTACAGGGTCCGATTTGTTTGGCGAGAAGAGATAAAATCCTAGAAGAAACAAGAGAAGAAAGAATAGAGAAAGATCAAACAAATTATTACCTCTATAAAGTGTTACTGAAAAAAAGGAGAATATTTGTAGCTCGGGGTTGTCTTCTTGTCAGAAGTCTTAAAAGTTCCAAGTTTTGGAGAAGACAAATTATGCAAGGCGCAGCCAACAATTCCTACATTTTATATTGCTTTGTTCTCCATTTTTCCAAACATGAGGGAGTCCTCATTTCAAACACGAGGGGTCCTTGGTGCTGAGATTTGTTTTCTTGCACGACCCAAACTAGGTAACATAATTCATACTAGAAAAGTCATAAAATGGTGCAAAGCTCACCTAACTAAATTTTTCATTTCGCAACAGAAATCCTGGGCTCAACTGTGTTCGTAAATCCAGAACTACCTGCATTGAATAATCTCTCCTTGGAAGTTAAACCAACTTATACTCTCAACTGTGTCTGTGGACAGACCAAGAGAAAACATGATGTGTCTTGTTTTGGGATGTTGCAACGCACACTTGGAGGCCCTACCACCACAAAACACACAATGCGTAAGAGTGATGCCACAACGCATTGCGCTGCCTGCCTTATGACTGTTGTGATTCGCCGGCAGCAGGTGCGGACGGCTGAGGTCTTGGAGAGTGAGGACTTGGATGAGGGACCTAAGTGTGATGCAGGGATGGAGGCAGGACCATCAGGTCCTCAGTGTTGCCTTCGGAGGTTGTGGAGTCTGGCAGCAGTGATGAAAAGGCCCCTGAGGGGCTTGTGCCTAGTGCACATGTGCGCAGGGCTGCTCAAAGAGCAGCTGCAGCAGCATGGGCAACTCGGGAGTAAGGCTGCAAGGTAATGGCCCCTCCTTTAAGAGATAAAAGCCAGCTGAGAAACTGGAGTTCTTTGCAGGAAGCAAAGAAGTTCTTGTATTTCAAGCCTTGTGTTAGTTTGGACTATCTTGGTTTGTGTTAGAATATTTTTTGGCAACTTAACCTAGTGCTTTTGGCAGTCTTGCACAACCTTGTTGAAGAGAAGCATTAAAAGGTTTTCCTTTTATCTCTGTTTGGTGTTTGTTTACTTGGAACAAGGTTTGGGTCAGAACGACGACTTCTCAATACACGTGTGGTCCAGATCTCTTTTACTACAAATGTTTCTGCCTTTCTTGAAAACGTTTCGCTTTAAACAAATGAATAGAACAGTGAAAAAAATTCATACCCAGAATCGCAAAGATGACCATGAAGAAAAGCAAAAGGAGGAGAATGTCAATGAAGGGAGGCAGAGACTGGAAAATCTGACGTAGGTTTCTGGAAAACACAAAGCAAAAACAAAAGCAAAACAGCAGCTCTTTGAAAGAAAATTCTCTCTCCGTGTCGATTATTATTCCATGCCTTAAAAACATCGAGTGAGATGCCAAAAAATTAAAACTGCACCATTGTTTAAAGTTCCCCTTGCAAACAAATACATTTTAGAACAAATTTTTGGACAAAGAAACTTGATTAGACAATTCACTAACCTTTAAAAAATAAAAATAAAAATAAAAAAGGGAGGGGGAAATTCCCTTGACAAATGTGGCAAGGAAGTTTGAAAAATGGGGCGAAACTCACTTGACAAAATGTCACAAAGGAAACTTCGGCCACAATCCTTTGACAGACAACCTGATTCACTTTACAAACACATTGCTAACTTAACAACCGCAGGGCTTCACTTTGCGACGGGAGGCAAGAAAGCTTGTACAATGGGGCTCACGACTCGCATTACAAAATGTCTCATTTAGCGACAGAAGTTTCGGGCGGCGTCTTGGCTGTACATCAAGGGATTTGCCTGTGTTTTGGGATCTCTTAAGGAGGAGCTGTCTTCACCCTCTTTCTCTCACACACATATCGTATCTGGGCTGGGTTGCCTCTTACTTTTCTGGAATGCAACCCTTTCCTTTTGGGGAATTTATTGTCCCCAAAAAAATTCAGATTACGAATGCATTTGGCATCCATAATTTCAGCGGTGGTGTACAAGGTAACCTCCAGTTAGGCTGTCAGGATTCCGGCAGTTCCCCCAATTAAATCATGAGTCTTGAGCCAAGCTTCCAAAACTTAAAAAGGATTTATTGGGAGTTAATATGCCGGCACTGCCTGGTTGTAGACGACTCTGAGGCACATCATTCATTGTCACCCTTGACCCTGGTTTTCCCCCCACCTCTTGGATGTATTCTAATTCATATTCTCCAATGGGAGACATCCATAGCCCAGAGTCATCAATCATGTTCTCCAGTTAGAATTTTGCATGGCAGAAACTTCAGTCACCTAGTTACTATCTTTGAAAAAACTATTAATGGAATGCACTTTCAATTTCCAAGCTGCCCTTTTCTGTTGGCAACTCTAAAACAGCCATAGAAATGTTGTTATGAGTTGACGGGAGCCTTTGGACCAAAGGGGACTTGACTCAAATCAACCCTTTACACAATTCTTCGCCGAAAAGCAAGTGAAAAGAGAAATGCTGGTCAAGAGCATCATCGCACCAGCCTGTCTGGAGACAACCTAACCCGTTACCTTCTCACAGCTCCACAATAACGACAATCCACCAGAAAGATGCACCGCAAGGCTCGCGTGATGCGGAGGTGGGAAGTCTGACGCACCAACACCACGACCGCTTCTACAAACTGCAGGAAGAGGACACAGGTCTGCAGGGGGAGAAGAAGATCAGAGAAAGGCATCGGGTGCGGTGGAATGCAGCCTGGATTCCCAGGAGGGAGGAAGGGAGGGGCTGCATTCCAGAGGATCCTCCAGAGGGGGCGGAGCTTAAATCGCTTGGATGGGAGGAAGAGAATGAAGCAATTCTCAAGTGGACACAGGTAGCTTTCAACTTACAAACATCATTTAGTGAGCCGTTCCAAGTTACGGCACTGAAAAAAGTGACATGTGACCGTTTTTCACACTTAACGACTGTTGCAGCATTCCCCACGGTCACAGGATCAAAATTCAGACGCCTGGCAACTGTTTCATATTTATGACAGGGGGGGGTATGTGATCCTCTTTTGTGAGCTTTTGCCCAGCCAAGTCAACGGAGAAGCCAAATTCGCTTAATGACCTCATGATCCACTTAGTAACGGCCACGATTGGCTTAACCGCTGCAGATGTTAAACGAGTAGCACAGTTCTTACATGCATCTGGTTTTCCCCGTCAATGTCGCAAAAAGGGGATCAGGTGAGCCTGGGATACTACAACTGTCATAAATACAAGTCAAGTTGCCTGTATTTTGATCATGTAACCCTGGGGATATCACAGCGGCCGTTAAGGGATTTAATTTCAGCTATTCACTTAACCAACGTGGCAAGAAAAGTCGTAAAGCAGGACAAAACTCACTTTGCAAATTTCTTACTTTCTTAGCCACATAACTTTTGGGCTCCATCGTCTCTCTCTCTCTCTCTCTCTTTCTCTGTCTCTCAGTCTTTGTCTCTCTCTCTTTCTGTCTGTCTGTCTCTCTCACACACTCTTTCTGTCTCTCTCTTTCTTCCTGTCTCTCTCCTTGTCTCTCTCTTTCTGTCTCTGTCTCTTTCTCTGTCTCTCTGTCTTTCTCTCTCTCTCTTTGTCTCTCTTTCTGTCTCTCTCTCCATCTTTCTCTCTCTCTTTCTCTCTCTCTTTCTCAGTCTCTCTCCCCCCTCCACAGGAAACAAGAATAAACCTGACTGGAATATATTTCCAGCTGAGTTCTTGCCAGGTAGGTAAAGCCTTACCTTGACCATGGTTCTTTTGTGCCGGATGTAGGTATGGCAGCCCAGCCATCTTAATTTCATGGAGAGCTCAAACAACACAACAGTCAAGGCAAACAGCTCCAAGGTGGCGTGGACCTAAAACCAGATGGGAGAAGACTGAGAGGCGAGGATCCATGTTCCTCAGCTCGTCTGTAAAAAAAAACAAACAGCTCCTGCCTTGTGAAGGGGGGGAGGGTTGGACTAGAAGATCTCTGAGGAACCCCTTCCAGCCTTAGCATTCTGCATTCTACATCAGGGGCTCTCCAAACTTAAAGGCCACTGTAAGAGTTGAATACCTCATTCCCACCACCTGTCCAGATTCCAGCAGTTTCCCCAATTAAATCATGAGTCTCGAGCCAAACTTCCAAAACTTAAAAAAAGGATTTATTGGGAGTTAACATGTCCAGCACTGCCTGGATGTAGCCGACTCTGAGGCACATTATTCACTGTCACCCTTGACCCTGGTTTTCCCCCACCCCCCTGGGTGTATCATAATTCATATTCTCCAATGAGACACATCCATAGCCAAGAATCATCAATCATATTCTCCTTTTAGATATTTATGAGACAGAAACTTCAGTCACCTAGAAACTATCTTTGAAAAACTATTTATGGAATGCACTTTTGATTTCCAAGCTGCCGCACTGCTCTTTCCAAACCCCTTTCCCCCCCTCCCTTTCTGTTGCCAACTCTAAAAAGACCATTATTTTATGAGTTGACACCGCCTCGTCTTAGACCTTACTTGTGTAGTAGGCTGTACTGCTACTATCCTTCTCACCTTCCGCATCTCTCATCTACTTATCTTTCCTACTCTCTTTCTCCTATTGGTATCTTATGATTTATCACTTGTTATTTGTATCTTGTGGTGAACGGATTTGTAACTAAGAATTATGATCTGTGACCTATCTCTTCATTGTTTGTTATGTGTGCACACTGGAGCTTATGAACCGGAGACAAATCCTGTGTGTGTCCAACCACACTTGGCCAATAAAGAATTCAATTCTACTCCCAGAATTCCTCATACCAGCCTCAGGAATTCTGGGAATTGAAGTCCGCAAGTCTTAAAAAGCAAATTTGGAGAATTCTGGTCTATGCGACAACCCAACCTATGAATAACCACAAACAGCCCCAACCTCATTCCAGCTAAACGGAGTGTGTAGTTGGAAGTTCTTCGTCACCCATCCTAACCTTCTCCGAGAGGTTGGACTTTCCTTTGTTTCTGGGGAGGAAGCCTCACATGTCTTGTCCCTGGATCCTCCCGGGCCCCCTCCTCCCCCCCTCCTTCCCCAGGAACTACATACGTAAATGCCCAGGCGAAATATGGCAACCGCGGGGGCTTCGCAGAGTGACAGCAACAAAAGCAAGAGAGCGGTGGTTAGTTCCATCAGATAGAAGAGGTGGTTGTGGACGAAGAGGTAGGAAGCCAGAGCTTTGGGGTCCTTGGGATGGGTGACGAATTTATCATTGTTCTCGCCTTCCTGGAACGTGTAAGAGGAGAAAAAGGAAGAAAAATGACATAACTATGGCACAAACCGCAAACACAGGCGGTCCCCGACTTACGACGACAATAGAGCCTTAAATTTTCTGTTGCTAAGCGAGATGTTCAAAGCATTGTGCCTCGTTTTACAACCTTTCTATCCACAGTTGTTGGGATGTGTATCTCATGATGAACGGTTGTAACTATGATTTATGATCTACTAGCAGGGTACCCGTGCTTCACTACGAAACTATGTGGTCGGGCTTAGCATTTGGAGAGGAAAATAAACGCCTCTGCCTGCCAGCATCCATCAGTATTCATCTGACTAGCATCCTGTCAGTGTGTGAGAGAGTTGAGGGCTGTTTGGAAACTAAAGCAGCATTTGCTGTGTGAGCAAGGAGGAGACAGCAAGGAACCTGGGCATGGCTTAGCTCAACTGTTCTGGAGTAAAGCTGGTTGCTACTGTGAAACTAAAACTGAAACTCCTCTGCTTGTCTTTTGCATTTCTTTTCAGGTAGGGAGGGGGAGTAGAACTCTTTAGCATCAGAGCATGTTAATAATAATAATATAGGAAATACTAACACTCTGGTGGTTATTTCGCAAAATCCTTTCTTAGGGAACCTCTGGAAGCCAAGAGGAACATAGGTGCCAAATTTCAAGTATGTAGGCTTTACAGTTCTGGAGATTTTGTGATGATGTGTGAGTGGTCTTTCGCTTATATATGACCTATCCCTTTGTTGTTTGTATGTGTGTACACTGCGAGCCTATGTACCTGAGACAAATCCCTTGTGTGTCCAGCCACACTTGGCCAGTAAAGAATTCAATTCAACTCCCAGAATGCCTCACGCCGGCCTCGGGAATTCTGGGAGTTGAAGTCCGCAAGTCTTTTAAAAAGTGGCCAGGATTGGAGAATCCTGGTCTACCCAACAAACCAACCTACAATCAACCCAACCTCGTTTCAGCTAAACTGAGTGTGTGACAGGAAGCTGTTTGCTCGCCCATCCCAACCTTCTCCAAGAGGTTGGAAATCTATCGTTCTCGCCTTCAACTCCCAGAATTCTTAGCACCTGCTCTTCAGGCTGGGGGATTTGGGACCCCACCTGCAATCCCATTTTACCTCCCCTTGTTCCCCCCACAAGACATAACGCAACAATTATGGCCCACCTGTAGATAAATTGCAGCTTCCTGGTAATTCATTTCCCAAGTTCGTCTTCCACGATCCCACAGAGACCGTCGCTCTCCCGTCACTGGGCTGGACATATCGTGGATGTTGTCATAATTGACGCCATCTTGATGGAAAACAGGGAGGAAAGATTGTACGCTCTCGGCAACTCCATTTTTGGCCTCTTTGCTCCTAAGACCTCCTCTTCCCAAGGAAGGTGAGACCCTCTTAAGGTTAACATTGCGCTGAAGGCGTTTGAGCGAGAAGTTTGTGTCCCCGGAAACTTGTCAAGTTCCTAGACCTCATGAGGTCGGCTGTGCTGAATTCTCAGAGACCAACCATTTTGTGAAGGGGAGCTCTGTTTATGTTGAGTGTAGCACAGTCAAAATAAAATTTAAAAAAAAAACTGCTAAAAGTTACAGTTAAGGTTCGTTTCTGTTTCTTAAAAACCTCTTGGCATTTTGTGTTTGCCACCCTGGTAGCCACTTTGATTCCTCTTTTGTTCCCAAAGACATTTTAAACTCAAAAACATTCGGCTGTGTTTATTTTCTCTTTTTAAGGAAAACGTTAATTAATTTTGGTCAACAAATCAAGGGACTGGAGGCTAAAACTTACTGTAAAAATGGTTATGTTCTGACCCAAACCTTGTTCCAAGGAAACAAATACGAAACAAAAGTAACAGAAAAACCTTTTAATGATTCTTTACCAATTCCGTTCCTTCATGGTTAAAAGGCTGTTTCAAATTAATTATCTCTGATAAGAATGAGCCATGCCAAGGTGGTGCAAGGTTGCCAAGAACACTAGATAAAAGTTACTAAGAAATATTTCAAACACAAACACCAACCAAGATATTTTGAATGTCCACCAGGCTTGAGTGCAAAAATTTTTTTGCTTCCTGCAAAGAACTCTGGTTTCTCGGCTGGCTTTTATCTCTTCAGGGAGGGGCTATCATCTTGCAGCCTTACTCCTGAGTCACCTATGCTGCTGCAGCTGCTCTTTCCTCCTAGCAGCCCTGTGTGCACACTCACTTGGCACAGGCTCCTCAGGGACCTCTTCCTCACTGCTGCCAGCCTCCACAACCTCTGAAGGCAGCATTCCACTCCCTGATGGTCCTGGTCCCATCCCTGCGTCACACCTAGGGCCCTCATCTGAGTCCTCGCTCTCCGAATCCTCAGACGTCCTCACCTGCGATCACAACAGGTTGCAGTATGTCTAGCTTAATGAAAAGAAGGACCAGGGATGACATGATAGCAGTCTTCCAGTATCTGAGGGGCTGCCCCAAAGAAGAGGGAGTCAAGCTATTCTCCAAAGCACCTGAAGGCAGGACAAGAAGCAAGAAGAGAAGCAACGTGGAACGAAGGAGAAATTTCTTGGACAGAACAATTCATCAGTGGAGTGCCTTGCCTCCAGAAGTTGTGAATGCTCCAACACTGGAAGTTTGTCAGAACCCTTTGTCTGAAACGGTAACAAGGTCACAAAACGGTATTTTGCACTTCTGTTTGAGCATCCATCTCACATCACAATGTTGGAAAAGCATATTTCGTTAGAGAAGTCTTAGGATTGGTACACATACAGAATAACCCAGTTGGAAGGGACCTTGGAGGTCTTCTACTCCAACCCCCTTTGCTTGAGGTGGTGTTCTGACCCACGCCCTTTTCCAACAATTCAAGCACAATCCAAAAGGAACAGAAACCTTGGAATGCTTTTACAAAATAATTAGCTGTGATAAGCACAAGCCTTGCCCAACTGTGCAAGACTGGCCAAAAGATAACAGACAAGAAATAGTTTACAATACAAGAGTCTTCAGATACCAACTGGAATGTCTACAAGGCTCGGTTTCAAAATATCTTTGCCTTCTGCAAAGAATGTTTATTTCACAGCTGGCTTTTATCCTCTTGAAGGAGGGGCCATTATCTTGCAGCTTTACTCCCAAGTTGTCTGTGCTGCTGCAGCTGCTCTTTCCTGCAAGCAGCACTGCACACACACACACTTGGCACAGGCTCCTCAGGACCCTCCTGCCAGCCCCCACAATCTCTGAAGGCAGCAGTCGTCTCCCTGATGGTCCTGGCCCCTCATCTGAGTCCTTGCTCTCCTCACCCATCTGCACCTGCTGCCGGCTAACCACAAAAGGAGGAGACCTGTGCCATTCCAAATAAAATCCTGTCCAGTCGTAAAAAACCTCCAGTGACGGAACAGCCACAACTTCTAGTGGCAAGCAGTCCCACTGATTAAATTATTCAGGAAATTCCTCCTTAGCTTTAGGTTGCTTCTCTCCTTGGTTAATTTCCACCTGTTGCTTTGTTTCCTGCCTTCAGGGACTTTGGAGAATATATTGATCTTCCTCTCAACAGAATTAACAGCATAACAGAGTTGGAAGGGACCTCGGAGGTTTTCTAGTCCAACCCCGTTTGAGCAGGAGCCCATGATGGCGAACCTATTCCTGTATTTGTGCTGGCACATGAGCTGCAGGCAAACTTACCTCACTGCACATGTATGTGCATCACAGCTGATTTTCAGGTGGTTTGAGGCCTTTTTTGGCCTCCCAATGGCTTGAGGAAAGCCTTTGCAGGCCGAAAAATAGGCCCGTTTCATCATTTCCTGTATTTCCGGAAATACCGGAAGTGACGAAACGGGCCAATTTTTCAGCCTGCAAAGCCTGCAGAAGCCTTCCCTCAAGTCTTTGGGAGGCCAAAAAAGGCCTCAAATGGGCCAAAAATCGGCTGGGAGGAGCACTGCAGGTAAGGGGACAGCGGGGGGATTGTGCGTGCATGCGCAGGTGTGGGGAGAGCATGCACATGCATTGCCTTCTAAGTGCTGGCATGCAAGCATGGACACTTTTTGGCACAGGAGCCCAAAAAGGTTAGCCACTACTCTCTTCTTGAAAAACCTCCAGGGATGGAGCAACCAGAACTGCAAATTGAACATGCCTTGGATTGAAAAGACATCCAAACCTATTTCCACTTGCAAAGCTTTCCAAAAACAAGCAGGCTGCTTTGCACAAAGGAATGAGTGTACTTCCGAGATGCCCACCATCCTTTGTCTGGTTGCTCTGGGAACAGGTGGAAATCACACACACAGCATCCTTAAAGCGAGCACTAAAAACCCTGGAAAGCCGACAACCCGAGCTGACTCAGAAAACCAGAATAACAAATGTTGGGAACAACAACAAGGCAGGAGGGGCGGGAAAAAAAAACTTAGAATGTCACAGCTTTCAGGAAACGGAATCTGGCAAGGATGAATTAACATCCATTTCATGATCCTCTCCAGTTTCTTTGCTTTTTAATACTTGCTGAGCTTCCGGGATGCAGGGGGTGGGGGAGAGAGTGTCATGCCCTTGGTAGAGTCGGACTCTGAGGGAGAGGAGGAATAGCTCACAGGGAGTGGAGGTGTGGCTCAGTTGGTTGTGGAGGAGGCTGGGGAAGGGCAGAGGCCGGCTGGGAGTCAAAGGAAGAACCAGACCCATCTCCTCTCCATCTTAGGACACGCAGAGAAGAATGGAGAAAGAAACAACTTGGCCTTCGAGAGAGGAAGCAGCCATGATCCCCTCATTGGTTGCAGCTGGGGAGACTAGCATATAAGAGAGACAATTACAACATAGTGTTGCCAGAAGCAAAGCGTGTTTTATTTTGGGCTGAAGTTATCTTGGTTGGCGTCCTTCCAACAGACTGTGCCTTGTTATCTCCGTGAATTTGGTAATTAGGTATCCTGGTCCGTTGTGGAAATTTCTTCAATGTAGTTTGTTTTTTTTATTTCACCTCTTATCTGCTCATTAATTTTAGACTGTATTGCTTTCTTTTGAAGACTATTTTTGAGTACGTTTTATCTCCAACTGAGTATTATTGAACAGTGGGGCCAAGTTGGAGGCATTAAAGGACATTTATTTATGCTTTGGATTTTGTTACGTTTGTGTTACACTCGGGGTCCTCACAGAGAGAGAGCGAGAGAGAGAGAGAGAGAGAGCAGGGATTAATCAAATCATTTTCATCAGACATCCAAAACTGGGCGGGCTGAGCAAAATCGTCTTCGCCCAATCTGCAGGCAATCCTCGCTTTATGACAGGAATGGAGCCCGTAACTTCTGCTAATGGAGCTCTGCCTTGTTTCCCGCCTTTTGTTTCCTGCCACACAAGTAAATCACTGCCATTGTTAAGTGAGTAACATGGCTGTTGAGCGTTCTGATCTAGGCTTCCCCAACAACATGAAGCCGATTCCTTTTATTTAGTTTACAGTGAATTCCTCTCCAGCAAAGTCTCGCCCAACAGTCTTTCATGCAATTTCACTATTACAGACCTTTGTCAAGCGTGGAGAGTTGCCAGGCCAATAGCTTCCAAACATCATGCTGTAGCAGCAATAACTTAGCACGAAATCAGGAGATCTTCACCCTAATGAATTGAACTGTTTTTTGCAAACACTCCTCCTTTATTCCCTATGGGAGGGGCCATTCACTGTCCACCTGTGCCTTTATTCCCGAATCGACCCTTGTTCCTTAACTGTTCCCTTCTCCTGGAACCTCTGTGCATGCGCACATCGGAACAGGCTCCAGCTGTTCTTCTTCCCCACTGATCTCCAATTCCAAAGGCAGCTGATAATTGTCAGATGGCCCTGGACCCCATCTCTGCCTCCGAAGCAAAGCCCTTGTCCAAGCCTTCTCCAGAACTGGCCCATGTTCCCCGCCAACCTCCTCAATGAATCTGCCGCCAGCTCTACTGGTTGCTGGCGGGCCACAACACTAAGTGAATTCAGCTTCCCCACTGACGTGGCTTGTCAGAAGGAGGGATCATGGGGTCCCAGGACCCTGGCACTGTCATAAATACAAATCAGTTGCCAAGCCTCCGAATTTTGATCACGGGACCACAGGGGAATGCTGCAGTGGGCGGAAGCATCAACAACGCTCATAAGTCACTTTGTTCGGTGCCGTTGTAACTTCAGTCACGAAGCAAACTTTTGTAAGTCAAGGATTATCTGTTCAGTTTGCCACCACAACAGCTAGACCCGTGATGGCAAACCTATGGCATGCATGCCGGAAGTGGCACACAGAGCCACTTCTGCTAACACATGAGAGATCGACTGGAAGAGCCCCACCATGCATGAGGCACGCCGCCTGTCCGACAGCTGATTGTTGGGTATCTGGCACACATGTGCGAGGTGTGCGTGGGAGATGCACACGCATGACCAGCCACACTGGAGATATGGAGCACGTGAGGGGCGCGCACATTGCCTTCTGAGTGCTGGCACGTGCAATTTTCGACACGGGAGACAAAAAAGGTTAGCCACCCATGAGCTAGACCAAACTAGCTTTCAGGAGTTCACTAGCAAAGAGACAAAAACAGACGTGCTTTTCCAGAGTGCGTGGGGGACGCTTTGCACGAACAGATGCACAGTGGCATTTTCTTATTTCCTGTGGGATCACCCCATCCTCCTCTCTCCTCTTCACCAGGATCTCTTTCCAAGGTGATCAAAGGAGTCAATCAGGCTTTAGAAAAATAAAATTAAAGTCTACTCTTCGTTCCTAGATTTGCAACTCTGGAGTACACTGTCCCTTGGCCGGCAGGAATGACAAAATCATGTTTTGTTTTGTTTTTCCCCCCTTATTCATTCCCTTCGAAAAGAAGGGAATGAATAAGGGGGGAAAAACAAAACAAAACTCAGAGATTTCCAGCTCTGCTTTCTGCCAACAGATGGCATTGAAGGGCGAAGAGAAAAACAACCAAGTAGGCCGTTTGGAAAGGCCGTTTTAAAAACAACACGAAATAAAGAAGCGCTCTCAGGAACGTAACATTACTTTCCTTCCACGCTTAGAACCTAGAATTGTAGCACTGGAAGAAGGGACCTTGGAGGTCTTCTAGTCCAGCCCCTGCCCATGGCAGGACACCTTATACCATCCCAGTCATAGAATTGTCCAGTTTCTGAAAACTTTCAGTGATGGAGCAGCCACAACTTCCAGAAACAAGCTTTTCCCACTGATTTATTGTTCTCGCTCTCAGGAACTTTTCTATTTAGTTCTAGGTCTTTAACCAGCTTCTTCCTGTTACTCTACTTCTTGTCCTGTCCTCTTGATACCCTAAATAAATGAGTTCGCATCAGAAATCCTGTCGAGCTGGAAGGGGCCCTAGAGGTCTCCTAGTCTAGCTCAAGTAGGAGATCCTACACCCCCTCTTTTCTTGTGCCAGCCCCTTCAGTATGGAAGACTGCTATCATGTCACCCCTAACCCTTCTCTTCATTAGGTTAGACATAATGAGTCCCCCTCCAACGGTTCATCACATAATTCGGCCTCCAAACTAAATTGCCCATCCGGCAGGTTACTTCTGCAGCTGCCCAAAAATGGTCCCAATTTTGCAAGTGAGGACACCCTCACCCCATCACGACTTAAAATGCAACCCCTGGCCAACTTGGTGCTCCCCCCTCTTACCCAACCCAGCTGAGGCTGCTGGGAATTGGAGTCCAAAAGCCCCAGATTTACAGTATATATATCATGTCTCTCTTCTATCTGTCTGTCTGTCTGTCTCTCCCTCTCTTTCTGTCTCCCTCTCTCTCTGTTTCTCTCTCCCTCTTTTTCTGTCTGTCTCCCTCTCCTTCTCTGTCTCTTTCTCTCCCTCTTTTTCTTTCTGTCTCCCTCTCTCCGTCTCTTTGTTTCTCTCCCTCTTTCTCTGTCTCTCTCTCCCTCTTTTTCTCTTTCTGTCTCCCTCTCTGTCTCTCNCTTTCTCTGTCTCTCTCTCTCCCCCTTTTTCTCTTTCTGTCTCCCTCTCTGTCTCTCTTTCTGTCTCCCTCTCCCTCCCTTCTGTCTCTCTCCTTCTTTCTCTGTCTCTCTCTCTCTCTCTCCCTCCCTCTTTTTGTCTCTCTCTCTTTCTCTCCATCTCTCCCTTTTTTTCTGTCTCTCTCTGTCTTTCTCTCTGTTTCCTTCTCTGTCTCTCTCTCTCCCTTTCTATCTCTCTCTCTCTTTCTCTCGGCTGTAAAATGCAGAACCCACTCACTCCCCACCCAACAAGCAACGGGAACCACTTGCCAAGCGCATCCCAGCTTCGCATCCCGGGGACGGGGGAAGCAGCAAAGTTGACTTACTTTCGTTGGGGACTCCCTCCGGATCAACCCTCCGGCTTCTGCCGTCCTCTAAGGTCAGGATCAGGGGGACGTCGTCCTCTTCGAGACACCCAGCCATGGGAGAAGCAGCCCACCGGCTTCCCTAACCGGGTCTGCTGCACGGGGGTCTCTCCTCCCTCCCTCTTTGCAATCGGTTTGGATCAAAGCGGGAGCCCGTCTCGGGGGTCTGCCGGCGTTCCCATGTTCTCGGCCAACGCGTGTCTGCCAAAGCCCCGGGTCGTTTGCAAAAAAATAAATAAAACAAAATAAAATAAGAAAGGCAAGGCGATGCAAACGCCCAGGGCTTTTTCCTGTTTTCGGGCCTCTGCAGCGCTTCTTTCCGACGACTTAGGAAGGGGGAAGAGTCCAGCGAGGAGGAGGAGGAGGAGGAGGAGGAAGCAGCCCAGCACGAGTCCAAAGGAGGCGGGGAAGAAAGCAGCGCGTAAATAAAGCGTGAGAACCTCTGACTTCCCTCCCTCTCTTCCTCCCCCCCCCCTTTTCAACCCAGCCTTCTTCTAACCATGGTTTGCAACCATCGCGGTTGGCTCAAAACCGGCTTTGCGGAGGTCATTAAATGAACAAGTTTCATTAAATGAACAAGCAATAAATTCACTTAAGTCATAAAATGAACAAGCAATGTTATGCTCCAGCTTCAGATATATGCACCCCCCCCCACCCGACTTTGCAAATGTGCCTTGCTAGCAAAACACAAAAGTGGGCGAAGGAGCCGGCTGGGAGGACGTTGGGCTGAACCCCCTCCGGTTAACCCCCTAAATGCAAAGCCGGCTGATGACTTTTGCAGAGTCTGTTTTATGTGCGGCTTGGTCGGGAGGAAGCGAGGCGTGCAACCCTGGGGGGGTGGGGGGGGATATTGTTATTTTTTTAATTAAGAAAAGATACTTTTTTTCCCCAAGTTGCGATGCTTAGCTATAGGCATTCCCTGGCAATCATAATGCAGATTAAGTTCTCATCCCTAGGATTGCACCACTCCTCACCCAACCTGCAGACTTGGAAGGATGTGGGACCACAACCCCCATCATCCCCAACCAGCAGGGCGGCGAGAAGAATAATAGGAACAGGCTCTAATCCACATGCAGTATAAGCAGGGTCCCATTGGAATCCGGAAGTGGTGGTAGAATCCCTGCCTACCGCTTTCCCTAGAGGCTTTCAGGAGTGCGCATGCGCTGTTAGCTTGCCCTTTCCCGACGTTCTGTCCTGGAATGCGCTACGCCTCCAATACAGCGAAGAGATAGGGAAATATAGGGTTGCCCACCAAACTCCGGTTCTCCATTAAGATCCCGCCATGTGAACGGCCAGAATGAGTTTTGTACATAAAGCATAAAAGCTCATTTGAGTATCTGGTCGACAGCCTGTTTATAAGTTCGTCGAATTTCAGGCGAAAAGTTTCGCTCGCTTTCCGTTTGGCCTCTCATTAAGGTCAACTGACAACCTGAAGTGTCTGCCACCTTCTCTTAACTACCGTACTCTTGCCCCTTTAAGATGCACGTGAGAGGTGGGGGGAGCAAGGCGCCAACCCGTTGTCGTCTCGAATTGGCCACCTCTTGGCTGTCCGGAAAGACCACAGTGGGAGCAACGAGGGCTTCGATTGGCTAGGGAAGAAAGCTCCACCCCTCACGCGGTCCAGTGTTACCCAGCAACGAGAGGACTCGGTTTTAAATTTACGGAAGTGAAGCCGTTGTCATGGTAACCGAGGAGCTTTTCCGCTTTTCGGTCGGGTAAGCTGCAAAAATTGATAAAAATGATGCTTTTCCTGCGCAGGTTGTATTTCAAAGGAAGGGGGGGGGAAATATTTGTATTTATATTTTTTTATGAATTAATAATTTATCATTTTGTAACATTAAGAGATCATTTTATTACATTATTTTATATTACATTATTATATTTAACAGTTATACTATATTAGATTGCATTTCTATTATATTACTAGTTTTATTATGATTGCTCAGCCAGGTGTTTAAGCCAGATTTGACATTTTTATGCACAGGTACAAGAGCTCATTTAGTGATCGTTCAGAGTTGCAACGGTGCTGGAAATTAGTGACTTTATGGCCATTTTTCACACTTACAACGGGTGTCTTACAGCATCCCGACGTGATCAAAATTCAGATGCTTGGCTATTGACTTATATTTATGATGGTCACAGTATCCCGGGGAGGTCATGTGATCCCATTTAGTGACCAGCAAAGTCAATGGGAAAATCAGATTCACTTAATGACTGTGTTAGTAATTTAATAACTCCAATGATTCACTTAAGAACAGCGGCAAGAAAAGTCGTAAAATGGGGCAAACTCGCTGAATGAATGCTTCACTTAGCAACACAAATTTGGGGCTTAATTGTGGTCGTAACTTAAGAACTACCTGTATTATCATCATCATTATATTTTATTATTCCTCTGAACAGCCAGATGTTCAAACTGGATTCCGTGTTTTGCTTCACCTATGGAGTCCTTCCCAAATACCTGAGATAGGCAGGTGTTACTATTTAAGAATATTAAAGATATCATTGTGGGATGTCAGCTGTTCTAAATTAAAACTGCCTTTTGCAATTGACCAATGGGTTTTTTTTGTCAGTGCCAATGATGTTCAAGGAGTGCTCCAGATGTTTTTCGGATTGCACCCAAGGCAGCTATCATTGTTGATGCTATCTTTGCTTTATTTTTCATTATAATTATTATGTTACTAACTCTGTACCTGTGCTTCGCTATGAAACTTAGTTTTTAGGAAGGAAAATAAGGGGGGGGGGAATTCTGCCTCTGTCTACCAGCATCCGTCGGTATTCATCTGGCTAGCATCCTGTCAGTGTGTGAGAGAGTTGAGGGCTGTTTGGAAAGTGAAACAGTATTTGTTGTGTGAGCAAGGAGCCTGGGTGTGGTTTAGCGCAACTGTTCTTGTACTAAAGCTGCTTGCTTGTGTTTTGCATTTGGAACAGATTGCTTTTCAGGTGGAGAGGGGGAGTAGAACTCCTCAGCATCGGAGCATGTTAATCATAACAATATAGGAAATACTAATGCTCTGATGGTCATTTCGTAAAATCCTTTCTTAGTGAGCATCTAGAAGCCAAAAGGAACATTCGTGCCAAATTGCAAGTTTGTAGGCTTTACGGTTCTGGGGATTTTGTGATGATGTGTGAGTGGTATTTCGCTTGTATATGTATGTATGTGTGTGTGTGTGTGTGTGTGTGTGTGTGTGTGTTTCGGCAGAATCTCATCTGCCATCATCAGGCTTCTATATTGAGTTTGTCTGTATATATATATATAGGGTTACATATTCATTATTCCATCTTTATCTTCAGGAGGAAATGAGAGTCTCCTGTCTGAGACTCTTTCCCAGATTACATTTCTGCCCTGGACTCAGATTCCTCTTATTTGACTGTTGGTTTCCTCTCTTTCTCCTGTCCCTCAAGGTTAATCTTCCGGCCCAATTCCCGATTCTGTCTTACTCGCAGAATCCTCTCCATCAGAGGTGTTAAAACACTTGAACTTGTTGGGAAATTCAAAAACTATCCCCCATTCCAAAGGAGAATCCAGCAGAAAACATGACGTCAGAATTGGTCTCCACATCTTACGAGCTGGTTGATTCCAGCCGCCCCAAGAAGTCTATCCGAGCCCCCTTAAGGATCTTGGATCCCGGTAGGTCGAAACTGAGCACTGTCGAGACCAAAAGGATCATATCTGTCTTGGATGAAACCATCTTCAAGATGGAACTGGTCAGTGTCTTCTCCTACGTCATGGAGAACCTTGACGAGTTTACGGCTGTCTTAGGTCCTGACCTTACAGGAGCCTTCCGAGAACATCTACGACTCTCAAACATCCTGGAATTTATGCTCTCACACCCGGAGGAAGAAAATATTCTCTATATAGGCTCCGGTAAAGGAACTTTCTTTGGTCTGGTGGATTCTGACGGTTGTCTCACATTGCAGGTTCAAGGCCTTAAAAGCTCGGTCCGAAATATTCTACGTCTGCTTTACACCAACACAGTTGCTTGCCAAACTCTGAGAGAGGCTGCTTACACCAGGGACCCGTCGGTCCATAAATTTATTCTTTGTCTGTCCAAGCAGAGGGGTTTCCTCTTTGAGCAGCTCCTCACCACCCCCTTGGAAGAAAAGGAGAAAGGTCGGTTTTTGAATGAAGTTTTCCAGAGAGACAAGAAAAACACAGAGACCACTGCAAATCTGGAAGATGAACTGACTGCAGCCATCCAGAACAGGGATGAGGAGGTACGGTGGTGGAGCTAAGCAGCAGGATTCGACTTGTCTGGTCTGCTTAGCCAGTCAAAAACTAGACCTAATTAATTGCCAAAATGGGCTGGCTCCCTTGGAAAGCCAGATGGTAGGCAAGAAAAAGAGGGGATAGATTTGGCTGGAAGAACCATTGTGGTGTAATGGGGAAGGCATCCAGCTAGACCAGGTGTCGGCAACCTGTGGCTCTGGAGCCGCATGCGGCTCTTTAGGTCCTCTGCTGTGGCTCCCCGTTGGCTGGCCCTGCACTCACCCTCCCCTCCCATTCACTCCTCGCCTGGCCCGAGAAGGTAAAATAAGAGGGAGGGAGGGAGAAAACCACAGAAAACACCGGGAGCCATAAAACCTGGGTAGGCGTGGTGGGGGTGGGTCACGTAATTTGGTGGGAGGGATGTTGCGTTGGTCAGGCCCACCCAGGTTTTGAGGCTCCCAGTGTTTTCTTTTCAGTGGGAAATGGGTCAAAATGGCTCTCTGAGTGCTTAAGGTTGCCGACCCCGAGCCGTTGAGACTAGCCTTGCCTTAGGCATCAAGCCAGGGGGCTGACCTAGGGCCAGTCGCTTTCTCTCAGCCCTAGGAAGGCAGCAATGGCAAGCCATTGAAACTCTGCCAAGAAAAGTGCAGGGACTTGGGCGGGCAGTCTTCAAGAAAAGGACATGATTGAATGGGAAAGACAAGAAAACAGGAGAGAAATAATAGGAAAACACTTGAGAAACAGTAAGGTCTGTTAGCGATTAAGGCGCCAGGCTAGAAACGGGGAGTCCGTGAGTTCCAAAGAACTAGACATAATTGAAGGGAAGATCGATTAAAAAAAAACACATTTGACTATAGAGATAGTCCTTGATTTATGACCATAATAAAATATAAGGAGCCTCTGTGGTGCAGGGGTTAGAGTGCAGTATTGCAAGCTACTTCTGCAGCCAGTTACCTACAATTTGGCAGCTCAAATCCCACCAGGTTTAAGGTTGACTGAGCCTTCCATTCTTCCAACGTGGGTAAAATGAGGACCCAAATTTTGGGGGGCAAGAGGCTGACTCTGTAAACTGCTTTGAGAGGGCAGTAAAGCACTATAAAGCGGTATATATGTCTGAGTGCTATTGCTATTGCTATAATTGAGCCTGGCATATTTGACAGCTTCAAGATAAAATAACCTTTTCATGCCAAACCTGGAGTGAGATTATCCATCCTCGACTTGCGACCCCTATCAGACACAGCCATTTTGGACTCAATCCTGGTCGTTAAGTTGAGGACTACCTGTAGTAGTGATTATGTTTATAGGAAGGGGAACCCTTCGATGAAAGTGCTGGCCTAGAGGTGCAGCTCTCGCCTCAAAATCAGGAGGCTGTGAGTTCAATCCTCGGTAGAGGCAGATATTTCTCTCTCTGGGCACACTGACAATATATATCTGCTGGACAAAACTCCACACTGGTGACAGAAAAGGCATCCGGCCAGTAAAAATACTGTGCTAGCTCCATTCAGTTGCCCAGATTCCACCCCGCAAGGGATGATGGGGTCGTTAAATGAAAATGATGATAAACTGGACCCTTCAACAAACAGATCTTGTCCAGCTTCAACTGCGGTGAACAGCTTTTACTCCACTGATCCTTAACAGTGTGTAGTTTGGATCCAAGATGGATTTTTCAGAAGATTCTGCCCTGGAGAGTTGGATAATTGCAAAGTTGTTGTTGTTTTTCTCTCTCTCTCCTTCAGATTTCCAAGAAGAACGCCGTCATCAAAGACCTGAAAATGCACTTGCACAACCTGGCCAAGTTCTCCGAAAGCCAAATCCAGCGCACCCGGGCCGAAGCAGAGAAGCAGCACAAGACGGAGGTGCGCATTTCCCAGGGGAAATGCACCAAGTTGCAACAGGAGCTGCAGCAGCTGCGTGCTCAGTTCAATGCCCTTGTGGCTGAGGACCGAGAGACGGAACTCAGCCTTCGGAAGGTAAATCCCGGCGGACGTTGAGCAGAGAAACGAGGATCAATACCAGGAACTGTGAGAGGGTTCTTGGAGTCTTAGTGGACAACCAGCTAAATAGGAGTCAACAATGTGCTGCGGCAGCCAAAAAAACCAATGCAATCCTAAGTTGCATTAACAGAGGGATGCAAACAAGATCGAGTAAGGTACTAATACCACTCTACAAAACCTTAGTAAGACCATACTGTAAATACTGCATCCAGTTTTGGTCACCACACTGTTAAAAAGGATGTTGAGACTCTAGAAACAGTGCAGTGAAGAGCAACCAAGATGATTAGGGGACTGGGGGCTAAAAGATAGATTTTCTGACAGTAAGAACAATCAACCAAAAGGAACAGAAGTTGCCTTCAGAAGTTGTGGGAGCTTCATCTCTGGAGGCTTTCAAGAAGAGACTGGACTGCCATTTGTCAGCAATGGTGAAGGGTCTCCTGCTTGGGTGCGAGGTTGGACTAGATGACCTACAAGGTCCCTTTCAACTCCATTAATCTAATCTAATTTATGAAACACATTTGCACAACCTGGCTGGGGAATATCCAACAGCAACGGTCCCCAACCCTTAAGGCAGGAATTATAAACCTTTGCTGCCAAACTGTTTTTAATTTGATTTTATTTCTTTTTAGAAAAAATACAAGGTGGAAATGGAGATAGAAAATTGGGTCCAAAAGTACGATATCGAAATGATTGAAAAGCAGGTAAGATATGAGCTTCTTTTCTTTCCTCTCATAGAGCTATTTGCCTCTCAGAACGGTGGCACAGTGGATTAGAGGTAGTGCTCTTCCCTCACACTCAGGAGGTTGTGGGTTCGATCCGAAACAGTGGCAGATGTTTCTCTTTCTGGGTGTGATGAGTAAGTGTCTTCTGCCATCTCTACATAGGCATAAGGAAGGGTATCTGGCCAGCAAATGATTGAGTGCCATTTCATGGCCACAACTTCACCCCAATGCAAGGGATTAAAAGGAAAAAACAATAGCTATTTTCCTTTCGAGAGATCATTTGCAAAAAATAAGGAGCCAGATCTTCTAACTAAGCCTTAATTATTATTGTATTTTATTTTCATTTCATTTTAGTCTATATTTTATTCCAATTTCATTTTAATCGTATTTTATTCCAATTTCACTTTAAATTGTATATTTTATCTAATTCCATTTTAAATTGCTTTTATCAAATTTTAGTAATTTAATTCTGGAACTCTGCACTTTGATATGGCCCAAGGGCTAATCCAGGGATCTTCAAACTTGACAGCTTTAAGACTTGTGGACTTCAGCTCCCAGAATTCCTCCTCCAGTCATATTAGCTCAGGAATTCTAGGAGTTGAAGTCCACAAGTCTTAAACTTGCCAAGTTTGAAGATCCTTGGGCTAATCAATCAATACTAAGCTTAATTGTAGTATGAATCTTCCTTATGGCATTCCTGCCATTGAGATTATGACCTTAAATTAGATTGTACTGTCCTCGTGCATTAATTGGAAAGACTCAGCTGGCTGGACAGAATATGCAGTACAATTTGGTTAGCTCTGTGTTTCCCGAGTTTTGTCAACTTGAAGATGGGTGGACTTCAACTCCCAGAATTCCCCAGCCAGCTATGGAGTTGTTAAAACGGCGCTGAAAAAAATGTGACAACCTATCTTTGTACCTATGATGCAGCTTCCTTGGGAAGATCAGGTAATTCAGTGTTTCTCGATTTTGGCAGCTCGAAGATGGGTGGACTTCAATTCCCAGAATTCCCCAGCCAGCATAGTCCATGTCAGAGTGTTTGCGGTGCGATAACTATTGTGAGACAACCCAAGAGCACAACACAGCACACAGAGGCTTTGTCTTTTAACAGTGGTTTATATATGGACAGCTATATACATACATATATAGATATACATACACGTGGTAGGCAAATATCTGGCAAGTAATCAGTCTTCTTTACTCTGCACAGAGAATCAAACTGGAGACAGAACACAAGGAGAGAGAGAGAGATACACCCTCTCATGGCCGCCTTTATATAGACAGCTTCTTAAAATGGCAATAACCCTGTAGACCCATCCTTAGTGTAAAAGCAGCAATAACTTTGCTGACTCATCCTCATTGCATCGGAGATGGGTGGAGTATGCTGGCTGGGGAATTCTGGGAATTGAAGTCCACCCATCTTCGAGCTGGCAAAATTGAGAAACACTAAGTTATCCGAACATCACAAGGAAGCTTGGCGCAAGGGGGAAAAAGAAGTTGCCACTCTGTTCAGCTCCATTTTAATAACTCCATAGTTGGCTGGGGAATTCTGGGAGTTGAAGTCCACCCATCTTCAAGAAAGGTCATGAAGAGTGGTGGGATTCTAATTTTTTTACTACTGGTTTTGTGGCATGGCTGGATGGGTGTGGCCAGGTAGTCATGTGTCTGGGTAGGCGTGGTTAGGTGGTGTTTCTTTTCCTTTTGCAGCCCCCACCCCCGGCACCCCATGTTTTGCCTACTGGGCCTCAGGGAAGCTTCCTGGCAAAAAGAAATCTGATGATTTCTAGCTAAGGTAAATCACGTGGCACAGCTGATCGACAGAAACACCAGTTTGGCCAAACTGGTAGCATTTTTTACTACCCGTTCGACTGAACCATACTGAACCGTACTGAACTGGTAGATTACCACCACTGGTCAAGAACCTCACAAGGAAGCAATGTCATCCCCTTCCCCTCCCCTATTCTGCTAGGCTTCTGGCAAGGAAAATCAATGGGGGGGGGTGAATTTGGTTAAGGACCCCAGGATTCACTTAAAGCCACTGCGATTCGCTTAACAAACCATGTCAAAAATAAAATAAAACAAAAGGGGTCATAAAAACTGGGCATGACTCCTTCTTTCCCCAGGAGGAGATTGATGAGATCGATGAAGTCTACGTGATTGAGAAGCAGGATCTGGCCCAACTGCGGGAGAAATACACCCGACTGGACGAGGAATACTGCCAGATCATGGAGGAGAGGAGAGTGAAACAGGAGCTGAAGGACAAAGCAGAGAAGGAGCTGGCCATCCTGACACGAGCTGCTACTCTGATCCAGGCCGTCTGGAAGGGCTACTTAGTGAGGTCGATGTTACGGAGCAAAAGGAAGAAGAAGGGGAAGGGGAAGGGGAAGAAGAGTACAGGCAGGAGATGAGGGTTGAATGTTGTTGGTTAATGCCTGGCCATATCTAATTTTGGTGGCTGGGATGCCCTGGGCAGCTTCGGAGAGGGATGGAACCCGTCTGAGGTTTTGGGACATTCTTGAATAAAGTCGATCATTTAAAAAGATGGAGACCTTTCCCCAACCCGAAATCTCTCGTCTTGACAGGAGACAGATCCCAGAGAGTG
Organism: Laticauda laticaudata; assembly: GCA_004320025.1. Classification (NCBI taxonomy): domain Eukaryota; kingdom Metazoa; phylum Chordata; class Lepidosauria; order Squamata; family Elapidae; genus Laticauda; species Laticauda laticaudata. The sequence continues at coordinate 74,341 of BHFT01021529.1, forward strand.
CCCCCAATGTCCTGGTTATCTTCTGGGCTGGAGAAAAACTCTCCCAGGAACAGCCTTTGGCTGAAGAAAATCACGTGCGAAACATGGTCAACAAAAACTGTAATTATAAGTCCAATCAAGGCAAAATGAGGTAATTAGTCCGGCAGGGCAGGAGAAGGAATTCCAGATATGATGGAATAGTAATAATTCCACACAGCTGGGAAGATGCCAGGAACATAGATAACTAAAGCCAACACAAGATAAACTCATGTTTGTTCCCAGCAGTTGCTTTGCTCAGCATACATCAATTTTAAATTCTCTTCCCAGCTGTGGCTAATGAAGGGAATCAGGGCCCTTTCCTCCCCCGTAAGCCACACAACCCACATTGCTCCCTTCTCTGTTCCTCCCTGCGTGTCCCAGGATGAAGAGGGGGTGGGCCTGGGTCTTCCTCTGAACTCCTTCTCCCTTGTTTTATCTCTGCTCCGCCCAGCCGGACTTTGCCCTTCCCCAGTTTCCTCCACAGCCAATGGAGCCACACTCCTACTCCCTGTCAGCTGTTCGTCTTCCTTCTTGGATTCAGACTCTGACAGGGGCATGATACATATATGTGTGTGTGTGTGTGTGTGTGTGTGTGTGTCTAGATTCATACAGCTCGATAAGCGGACCGCAATTCCCAGAATCCCCCAGCTGGCAACCCTGATTTAGGAAGCAGTCCCACTTACAGGGTTGGTTGGGCTTTTCTATCTCCAAGGAGGTCTCTCTGGACGTGAACCTGGGGTCCGAGCAGATGAACCAGGCAACCCTTTCGAACGGGGCATGAGAAATGCCCTCGAAGAAGCAGTGGGTGTATGTTGGTCCTGCTGTTTCTTGGACTTTCCTGGGCGAAATCGATCCGAAGTATCATACAGTCTGGTGGGGGACTGGGAACGTGGCCTTCTCAAGACTTGGGTGGCCCCATCTGAAGAGTCTTCAGGTGGCTTCCCGAAAGAGATTCCTGCTTTGTGGCTGGCTTCAAATCTGCCCTTCGCCATAGAGGTGATCCCTTCCTTTTCCAGATGGTGAAACAGGACTGGCCGGTCTCTTGGAGCCGAAGGTGGAGTCCAAAGCAAAGGACGGAGTTTAGCCACATCTTCTCGGGTGGCCCAGCAGGCTCTCCATTCGTGTCCTCCTGGCTTGGACCCAAACAGAGTCTCGTCGCAATAGGATGGCATGTGGCTTTTCAACCTTCGGGAAAGAAAAAAGAGTGACAGATGTCAGCGGGGAAAAAAGAGCTTAACTTCTCTTGAGTTTTAGTTCTATCTCATGCATGAAAGTCGGCTCGGTGACTTTAGTCCAAATCACTGGGAGATGGGGAGTTCTAGTTCCACCTTGGGCATGAAAGCCAGTTGGATAACTTTGGGCTAATTACTCGGAGATAGTGAGCTCTAGTCCTGTGTTAAGCATGAAAACCAGCTGAGTAACTTTGGACCAATCAGTAGGAGATAGTGAGCTCTAGTCCCTTATTAAGCATGAAAGCCAGCTGGATAACTTTGGATAAAATCACTAGGTGATAGTGAGTTCTAGTCCTGCCTTAGGCATGTAAGCCAGCTGGATAACTTTGGACCAATCACGAGAGATGGTGAGTTCTAGTGCTGTATTAAGCATGAAAGCCAGCTGGGCTGGGTAACTTTGAACCAATCACTAGGAGATGGTGAGTTCTAGTCCCACCTTAAGCATGAAAGCCTGCTGGGTGAATTTGGGCCACTCTAGCTGTGACACAGCTCAACAGGCTGTTATGAAACGCACAAATAACCGTACGTCCTTCACCTAAGATACTCTCTCTTTGAAGCACTCTGTCATCTTTCCCTTATTGCAAAAACAAAAAAAAACCCCAAACCAAACCAGCACCCCAAATGTAGCCTACCTGTATTTATTCCTCTTCCGTGGAGTGCCGACCGATTGGGGGGATTTCAAAGGACTGGAATCCACCTGCCGGGTGTCCGGACTCCACAGGAGGGGTCTTTGACCAGGAGCCTTGGCCTCCTTCCAAGGTGGTTCAAACTCTGGGCCGGAAGGTTGCCGCTTTCCTTGGTTACCGAAGAGCGATTCGTCCACAAAGGAGGCCGTGGCCTTGATCCTGCAGACCCTCCCCCTGCGTTGCAGAGGAGCTCCCAAGCCTGCCGAGGCCTTCATGGAACTGACTGGGGCAGGAAGAAACTCTCATCCATGAACAGTCACCTACTGAGAATTGTGGAGTGGAAATAGGACTGATTTCATGTCAACAGGCTAGACTGGGTTTTATGACCACCTTGCTGCATCCGAATTGCCAACCCCCCAAAGAACTCCAGAAGTTGCCCTGGGAAGTTGCGGGAGCTTTCAAGAAGAGACTGGACCGCCATCGGTCGGCCAGAAATGGTGCAGGGTCTCTCCTGCTTGGGTGGGGGTTGGACTGGATGACCTACGAGGTCCCTTCCAACCCTGTTCATCGACCCCTTGGCATGGAAAGGACCCGCCTGAGAACGGCTTGCTTTGCAACCCGGCAAGGGAAGCGGCGCGCCGCCTCCGGTTCCCCCGGGAGACGCAGCCGCCGCAAGGAAGGGGGCTCTGGCGGCCAGGCGCTTCCCCCTTCTCCCCGCCCGGCTGCAGCCCCGCCAAACGGAGCACCGAGACTGACCTGCGGGCGAGCGGGCAGGAGGAGGCGTCCGGCGGCTTCCCGGCTCTGCAGGGCGGCGAGGGCGGCGCAAGCAGCTGGACGGGGCTTCCGAGGAGGAGCTGGTCTGTCCCCACCCAGCCGCTCCCACCCACGATGGGATCCAGCCCGGTGATCCCTTTGGAAGGGAGGGAGGGAGAGGGAGGAAGATCAGGTGTCCACACCGATGTCGATGTCTGTGCAGCGATAGACGTGTATATGTGTATGCACTACATCTACATTTGTTTATAGGTATGTATTTATATACATCTGTCTTTCTATCTTCTAAATGATTTATCTATGTCATCTACCTATCATTTATTCATGTCTGTCTTTCTACCTACCTACCTACCAATCATCCACCCATTATCTATCTATATGTATGTATCTATCATCTACATAAATATCCATCTATATCTAACTATCATCTGTCTGCCTAACATCTATTCATGTCTGTCTTATCTACTTACCTACCTATCTGCCATCCATCCATCCTATCTATCTATCTATCTGTCTATCTATCTATCTATCTATCTATCTATCTATCTATCTATCTATCTATCTATCTATCTATCTATCTATCTATCTATCTATCCACCCATCCACCCATCATCTATCTATATCTATCTACCTATATCTATATCTATCATCCATCCATCCATCCATCCATCTATCTATCTATCTATCTATCTATCTATCTATCATCTATCCATCCATCCATTTATCTGTCTGTCTGTCTATCCATCCATCCATCATCATTATTTGTCTATATATCTATTCTATTTCTATCATTCTCTATCTCTATATTATATATCTATTCATACACACTCAGAGAAATATATGCAGACACACAAACTCCCCTTTTACCCGCCCATATTCCCTTAATTACATGCATATTACCCATATGCGCTGTACAGTGTGCAAATGTACATGCTGTTTAAGAATCAGTTCGTTTCAGAAATATTGTATGCATGCAGATGCATATGCAGAAATTTATATACGCATCCATACATCAATATATAGGAGGAAGGGGCCTTCATCCTGAAGTGGATAGATGATGGATGGATATGCCTTCTTTCTTTCTTTCTTTCTTTCTTTCTTTCTTTCATTTGTTCTTTATTTCTTTCCTTCCTTCCTCTCTCTCTCCTCTCTCTCTCTCTGTTTCTTTCCTTCCACTCTTCCACCAACCCAGCCTCTTATACACATATATGTACAAATACACACTGCATATACTTATTCCAAAACTGAACCCTGAAATTTCTAAGCAAGAACGAAAAAGCCCCGCCAAAGAAATGCGATTCAAAGGCACCTAGGAGGTGCTAAGCGAACCCAAAAGTGTCTTCCCAAATCGGAAGAAGACACGATTCTTCAGGTTTTTCCTTTCGTTTCTCTACGGAAGCTCCTTTTCCCTTCCGCCTTCGGATTGACCGCGAGGCTAGCCATCCCCGGGCTTAACTCAAGCGCGCAGGCGGGGCTTCGCAACGGGACCCGTCCACCGGTGCACCAATCAGAGACCGGCTCTCCTCCAAACCCCGCCCCGCGGTACTTCCTGTTTAACGCACGTGGCTTCGCCTGCCAGTAATCAGCTGCGATGGCTCCGGCTTTTGGGTCGCGTCGGAGGAGGAAAAAGCAGCGTTGGTGCAAAACCCGGGAGCCCGACGAGGATCAGGTAGGGGAAGATGGGCTGGACTAGCGTTCCCATCATCCCCAGCTCTAGCATGGGAACTGCAGTCCAAGTTCCCATCATCCCCAGCCATAGCATGGGACCTGGAGTCCATGGACTCTGGAAAGAGCGGGGCTGGGGGAAACATAAGGGGGCGGGGGGCTGCCCGGGATCACATCTGTGGCTTTCCCAGAGGTTGCCCACTCTGAGCATGTGTGCGAAGGAAGCATGCTGGGAGTTGTAGTTTAAGAACAACTGGGGGAGATGCACCTCCTGAGACTTGTCTGTGGGACCCTACAAATGGATAGTGAAAGGGTTGCATCTTTGCTCCAGAAGGGAAAGCTGGTTATCAATCAATCAATCAATCAATCAGAATAGAACTGGAAGGGATCTTGGAGGCCTTCTAGTCCAGCCCCCTGCTTAAGCAGTAGAACCTATACCATTTCAGACAATTGGCTGTCCAGTCTCTTCTTAAAAACCTCCAGGGATGGAGCTACTCACAACTTCTTGTGGCAAGCTGTTCCCCTGGTTAATTATCCTCATTCTTAGGAAGATTCTCTTTAATTCCAGGTTGCTTCTCTCTTTGGTTAGTTTCCATCCACTGCTTCTTGTCCTGACTTTGGGTGCTTTGGAAAATAAGCTGACCCCTCCTCTTTGGGGCAGCCCTTCAAATACTAAGTCCGCTATCAGGTCCCTCCTAGTCCTTTTTTTCTCTAGACTGGCCATACCCAAACTCTGCAACCGTTCTTTGTATGTTTTAGCCTCCAGGCCTTTCATAATCTTAGTTGCTGTTCTTTGCACTTTTTTTTCCAACGTCTCGAACATCTTTTTTGTAATGTGGCGACCAAAACTAGATGCAATAATCCAAGTGTGCTCTTACTAAGGCTTTATAAAATGCTAACAATACTCGCGTGATCTGGGTGCAGTTTGGTGAAAACCCCCAAATGATATCAATTTAGGAGCCTTTCCAAGTCCCCACCAACCAGTCACAGTCACCCTAGTATGTTGCTAGGAGAGAAGCTGCCTGAACTGTGAGTGTGCCTACCGGAGACCGTCCCAGCAGCCCAGATCTGAAAATTTCCATTTTTCCTTATTTCTGTTTAAAGGACTATGAGATGCCAGAAACTGCTTTCTCCAAGGCTGATGGTGCTTCCGATGTTGAGCTCGATACCCAGGAAATGGTTCGTGCCCAGAACAAGAAAAAGAAGAAATCGGGAGGTTTCCAATCCATGGGTAAGTTAAGGAGTTCTGAAGTGGATGGTTTAAAGGGAGTGATAGCTTTTTATTTATTACTTAGCTTGTGGCAACTACAGAAATCATGCGGTCACTGATACAAATTTACCTTCAATAAAGAGTCAGCAAATTAGATAGATAGATAGATCCTTTTTGCATCTTTCTGCCCTCTTGGTCATCTCGTCCTATAGTCTCTTGGACGGAGGCCACAAATGCAGCTGCCAGACCCAACCTGCCTCTTCTCACTGACTGCCTCCAAGTTGCTCCCCACGGAATTACAGAGAGTGTAGGAGACATAGAAAATTGAAGACAAGGCCATATAGGTTGTCCTTAAGTTACAACACTTTGTTTAGTGACCGTTCAAAGTTACAACGGCACTGAAAAAAAGTGACTTAGGGCTGTTTTTCACAGTTACGATCATTACAGCATCCCCATAATCAGAAGCTTGGCAACTGGTTCCTACTTATGATCATTGCTGCCGTTGTTGTGGCCCGCCAGCAGAGCTGGCAGCATACTCGAACAAGGAGGAGGTTGGGGAGGAACATGGGCCAGTCCTGGAGTCTGGGGAAGGCTCAGCTGCCTTCGGAGTCGGAGATCAATGGGGAAGAAGAAGAAGCTGGAACCTGTTCCCAGTGTGCGCATGCACAGAGCTGCCAGGAGAAGGGAACAGCTAAGGAACAAAGGTCAACTCGGGAGTAAAGCCACAGATGGACGGTGAAGGCCCCTCCCATAGGGAATAAAAAGGAGCGAAAGGGGAGTGGGGTTTTGCAGGAGACAATTAGTTCAATTCATCAGAGTGAAGATCTGTTCATGACTCCTTGCCAAGTATTTTCTGCTCCAACGTGGCATTTGGAAGCTATCAGCCTGGCAATTCTCCAAGCTTGATAAAGATCTGTAGTTGTAAAATCTCTTGAAAGACTATTGGCTGGGACTTTGCTGGAAAGGAATTCACTGTAAACTAAATAAAAGGAGTTTTTTGTCGGGACAGAGGAGTCTGCTTCGTGATTTTGGGAAGCTTAGATCAGAACAGAGGTCCCAAGATTCAATAACCCCCTTTTCTTAATTTCTTCCATCTTTGCAACTTGCTGGTGTGGAAGGAAGGCCTAAGGAAGGCCTAAGAGTGTCTTTTGAGCTTGAAAAGAACAAAAGGGAAAATATCTCTTACCTTGATTTTCTCGCTCCCCAGGTCTCAGCTATCCGGTGTTCAAAGGAATTATGAAAAAAGGGTACAAAATACCCACCCCCATCCAGAGGAAGGTGAGAACACAGGAAGCACCTCACCCAAACTTCTTTAGAATAATGTTTTTTCTTCCTCCTCGAATTCTGTTTGGTCAGATCAATGAAACGCACCCAAAACAATCTATCATTCGTGAGAAAAAGGACTGGAACAGTGTTAGCAAAATAGAAACATAGAAAGAATGTCTCCTTGGGACGGCCTTGAAGTGCCTAGTTTCCTGTATGCTTTATCAAAATTTATATGGCAACATAATTGTGCTTCTTTTATTAAATCACAATGAAAGGATGGGGAGGTAACGAGATTTTCTCTATTTTTTTAATTTTTACAAAAACTTTATTAAATATTAAAATGATAAATACAAAATATAAAATACAAAACATTTCATTAAAAATGAAAAACATACACATTACAAATTAATTAGACGGTGCTTATACATCAACTGTTATTCTAATATCCATTTCATGTATCTGGCTATTACTCATACTTTAACCAACAAGGTTTTCTCATGATGAATATTTATGCTTGTATCCTGTTTGCATATGTATACATCATTTTCTCCACTTGAAATGAAGGTAGGTAGGTAGGGTGGAAGTAGGAATTACTCCATTTTGATTAAATGCCGAGTGGTGTATTGCAGCTTCTTGTCAGGATTCTGGTAGTTCCCTCAATTAAATCATGAGTCTCGAGCCAAACTTCCAAAACTTCAAAGGGATTTATTAGGAGTTAACATGTCCAGCACTGCCTGGGTGTAGCCGACTCTGAGACACATCATTCATTGTCACCGTTGACCCTGGTTTTCCCCCTTATCCCCTGGATGTATTGTAATTCATATTCTCCAATGGGACACATCCATAGCCAAGAATCATCAATCATGTTTTCCAGTGGCAGAAACTTCAATCACCTAGTTACTACCTTTGAAAAACCATTTATGGAATGCACTTTTGATTTTCAAGCTGCCACACTGCTCCCTCTCCCTTTCTGTTGGCAACTCTAAAAAGACCACAGAAATATTTTATCAGTTGACACTTCTCTTTCATTTTGCTCTGTCGTTTTGCCTGTTCTAAATGGCAACAGACTCTCTAAAGAGGATTTCATGTTTAAAGAGTGCATAGTCAGACGGCAGAGAAGAGCAACAAAGATGATTAGGGGGCTGGAGGCTAAAGCAAAAAACAATTGCAGGAATTGGGTATGTCTAATTTAGCAAAATAAAGGGCCAGGGGGTGACATGATAGCAGGGTTCCAATGCCTCAGAGGCTATCACAGAGAAGATGGGGTCCATCTATTCCCCAAAGCACCAGAGGACAGGAAAAGAAGTAATGTGTGGCAGAACATTAAAGAGAAAACTAACCTAGAACTAAGGGGGAATTTCCTGACAGTGAGAAAAATTAATGCAACAGCTTTTCTCCTGGAGTTATGGATGCTCCTGTCATGCCCTTGTTGGAGTCTGACTCTGAGGGAGAGGTGGAACAGCTGGCAGGGAGTGGGAGTGTGGCTCCGGTGGTTGTGGAGGAAACTGAGGAAGGGCACAGGCCAGATGGGCATTTAGAGGAAGACCCAGGCCCATCCCCTCTTCATCCTAGGGCACGCAAGGAGGAGTAGATAAGGGAGAAACGTGAGTGGCGTGGTCTATGGGGGAGAAAGGGGCCCTGATCCCCTTCATGGGTTGCCGCTGGGAGGACTGTTTAAAAGGACAAACTGCGCATGGCAAAGTTGCTGGAAGCAAAGTGTGCATTCTAGTTTGTGTTTTGGGTTCCTCCCAACTGTGGTTGCTACGTTATCTGGTAGAAGTCTGCAATTAATCATCCTTGCCTGCCATATAGTAATTCCTTCAGTGTGATTTGTGTTGGGTTTTTTATTTTGAATTGTTTATTTTGGGTGAGGACTGCATTTACTCCCTCCGTAAACTGTTTTCTTTAAGAGTTTGATATCCAGCCGAGGATAATTGGACATTGGGGCCACGTTTAGAGGCATTAAAGGGACTTTCTTCTATTTTTTGTGACTTGGTTATTTTTGTGTCAGGCTCCAGGTCATCACAGCTCCATCACTGGAGGTTTTTAAGAAGAGACTGGGCAGCCTGGCCAGAATGGCAGAGACTCTCCTGCTTGACCAAGGGGGTTGGACTAGAAGGCCTCCAAGGTCCCTTCTAACTCCCTTATTCTGTTATTTCTCTCTTAACTACCTGGGTTATTTGTAAAGCTGTGATTTAAAACTGGGCAGTGGCTGTTGGATTTCCCTCCTCTTCCTCACTTGGAAGTCGGCTTCTTCTGCAGACCATTCCTTTGATCTTGGATGGCAAGGATGTGGTGGCCATGGCAAGGACCGGAAGTGGGAAAACGGCCTGTTTTCTGATTCCCATGCTGGAGAAATTGAAAGCCCGCTGTGCCAAGACAGGAGCACGAGCTCTCGTCCTGTCTCCAACCCGAGAACTTGCTCTGCAGACTCTTAAATTCACCAAAGAGGTACTTTCAAAAATCAGGGGGCGAAGTGGGCACTGGGGAACTAAAGCAGGGCTTCTCAACCATGGCTCCTTGACAATGTCTGGACTTCAGCCTGATTAGCACTGATGATGCTACTTAGTTGGGTAAGAAAATGTCTGCATGAAAACTATAAAGCTCAGAGAGCATAAGGACTACATGCTCCTCCCCTCCCTCCTTATAAACACCACCCCCTTGTAGCATCGATGATATTACCTAGTCGGGTAAAGAAGTAGCCACCTAGGACTCAATAATCCTCCTCCCCTTTTCTTCCCCTCCTCTCCGCAAACCCCATTCCCTTGTAGTAGTGATGATGTTACCTAGCTGGGTAATGAAACGTCTGCAAGAAAGCAACCAAACTCAGAAAGCTCTATAAGCCCCTCATTTCAACCCTGAGCTACAAAGATTCTCCTTTTTTGGAATTAACTTGACATTTAATTCTCCTTCCTCTTTTTCCTGCAGCTGGGTCGGTTTACCGGCTTAAAAACCGCTCTGATTCTCGGAGGTGACAGGTCAGTTGTGTATTGACATGCATGCTTAGGTGCACAAATGTGTGTTGATGCTCAATAAGCACTTAGACTTGCATACTGCTTCATAGTGCTTTACCAATTTGTCCTTAATTGTCCTTAATTTCAGGGTTTAAAATATATAATAATTTTTAATTGATCTGCTTCTCTGCAGCCAGAAGTCAAACTATATTTTTAAATTATCTTTGACCATTGGCAAGATTGGATAGAGAAGATACAGAACTGAGTTTAGCATTGCCAGAAATGATAAAGAAGTTTAACTTTGTTTTTGATTTATCTGCTCACTAATGTATATATAGTAAAATATCTTTTGTGTGTGTGTGTTAATTGCAGCAGGTTTTTTTTTTAATGTCATACATAACTTTGGGTGAAAAATTAATCTTATATCTGTCATATTNTGTGTGTTAATTGCAGCAGGTTTTTTTTTTAATGTCATACATAACTTTGGGTGAAAAATTAATCTTATATCTGTCATATTGACACCTTAAAATTGTAATTCATACTGACTGTCTTTTACATGTCTTTTGCATTTTATTTTTTACATTTATGTTTACATTTCAGTGCTTTAAGCTTTCTAGCTGATAGAATGTGAATAATTATTGATCATGCTCTACCGTGTAGAAATATGCATTGAAATAAGGCAACTTATCAAGATTCATGACATTACAACAAAGGGAAGGGATAAATCTGTCTCTTCCTGGGTTTTTTTCCCCTCCCTCTGGATCTAATAGTTTGTAAGGGCTGTATTGGGCTAGTTCTCTGTTCAAAATTACAAACAAAAAAGAGATTTTATTCATTTACCGTGTTTCCCCAAAATAAGACCCTGTCTTATATTTTTTTACCACCTGAAAGGCACCAGGTCTTATTTTCAGGGGATGTCATCCACTGACTAACCTCACTTGTGTGCATCACCCATAGCCTCCTTTTCGCAGTCCAAGGCCTTCAGGAACTACTTCTTCTGTGGCTGGCAAGGCTTTCCTGAAGGCCTCCGTAGCCTTCAGGATTGATCCAGGGTTTTATTATCAGCTACAGAGGCTTTCAGGAAAGCCTTGCCAACCTTGCTGGCTACAGAAGAAATGGGCTGGCAAGGCAAGTGTCAGGGTGTGCAAGGCCTGGCTCCAACTGTCCAAAGTAAGTAATAGAGCAGCTCCATCCCCCCCCCCATCCCCACCCTGGTTTAANATAGAGCAGCTCCATCCCCCCCCACATCCCCACCCTGGTTTAATTTTTACTTGTGCACTTGAGTGGGTGGGATCTTAATTAGGGCTTATTTTGGGAGTAGGGCTTATATTGGGCGCACATGTAAAAATCAAGCTAGGATTTACTTTCAGGGTAGGTCCTATTTTTGGGGAAACAGGGTTTCACTTTTTCAGCCACTTGCCTGCTTCACCATGCGAGTCTTCTCACCTTAAATAGCCTCTGAATTGTTTTTTTTTTCCTTCTTCTTCCTTCCTTCTAGGATGGAAGATCAATTTGCTGCTTTGCACGAGAACCCTGACATGTAAGTCTGGATTTTCAGTCGGACATCTGATGCAGGCCTTAATGTAGGCGATGGTGGCTAAAAGCTTGTTGTCTCTGCAAATGGAGGTGATGCTTTCCAGTAGGGAGCGCCCACACTTTGCACAGTATAATCCTAGGGCTGGAAGGGAGCTTGGAGGTCTTCTAGTCCAACTCCCAGCTCAGGCAGGAGACCCTATAACCAGGGGTCAGCAACCTGCAACTCTGGAGCAGCATGCGGCTCTTTCCATCCCTCTGCTTGCAGCTGCCTATTGCTCGAAATATGGGTCGCAACTGCCAATGTGCGACACCCACCAGGATTTGATTTATTGAGCTTTTTGACCCCCGGTAGGCCAACATGGATAAATAAAAAGAAAAAAAGAAAAGTTTCAGAAGAAAACAGAACATCTAATTCAACTACAGATGCCTAGTTTTGTGGCCGCTCGGGTAAACAGTCAAGCACAGGAAGGGTTTTGTGGCTCCCGGTGTTTTCTTTGTCAGGATTCCAGCAATCACCCTAATTAAATCATGATTCTCAAGCCAATCTTCAAAAACTTCAAAGGATTCATTAGAAGCAATATACTGGCATTGCCCTTATGAAGCCAACTCTGGCATACATGATTTACAGTCCCCTGTGACCCTGTTTCCCCTCCCTGGGTGGTGTCATAAATCAGATTCTCCAACTGAGCACCTTCACGGGCTGAGTGTCATCATTCATGTTCTCCAAATTAAATATATTTGCAGGCAAAAACATTGGTATTTCAGTTACAATCTTTTAAAGATAAGAGTTGGAATGTGCTTTTTGTGGCAACTACTAAAACAGGCATAGGAATGTTTTATGAGTTGACATTCTGTGGGAAACGGGTCCAAATGGCTCTTTGCGTGTTTAAGGTGCTGCCCACTGCCCCTATGCCATTTCACACAAATGGCTGTCCAAACTCTTCTTTAAAAGCCTCCAGGGATGGAGTACCCACAACTTCTGAAGGCAAACCGTTCCACTGATTAAGTGGACCTCAGCCAGTCCTTGAGTATTGAAAATTTGTCCTGAAATGAATACAAACTCCAGCTCCTTTGTAGTGCAATGGTGGTTTATTCATTATCTCAGCAAATAACAAACACTCTTCTCTGACAAGAATGGCTAAAAGCCAGGCAAGGTCAGAGTTGGGTTTGAGTTTGCTCCCTTTCCTTTTATTACCATTATCATGAGATACACCACACCACACCCAGGCCTATACGCAGTTCTGATTCTGGCCACACCTAACCCATTATCCCTAAATGCTATTAAGGCTACAACATGTCTACATCCCTACTCTATTCCGACCCTCACTAACTGATCCTCACCTGGTGCCGCCTTCACCATGTTCTAACCTAAGGCTTAAGTACCACCTATGTGTGCCCCAATCCCCTTTAATAATATGCACTATATCAATACATGAAAAGAGCCATTTCCAGCAGCCCCGCAGTTGTTGCAGAAACCATCCTCCTTCCCCATAGTTCTTGCAGAATCCATCCTCAGTTCTGCTGAGTCATTCCAAAGCCATCGGCCAGCACACAAGCAGAAATACAGATCCAGCAGCAATAAAGATAAAGTGATATGGCCAGCTGACTTGCTGTGAGGCATATTTGGAGCTGACGGGCTCCGAGTGAACCCGGAGCCCGATAGACGGTCCCCTCTACCAGAGATTCGCCTGTAAAGCAAGTTCACTTGGAGCCCGTCAGTGGAATCCTTAAACAAGTAAATGAATTGGATGGGCGGGGGGAAGCATCCATGCAGCCCACTTTTGCCTCAATTAGGCAAGAAAAAGAATTGGCCCTTGAATCTCTGCCTTGTGCTTTTTGTGCAGAATCATTGCAACCCCTGGCCGGTTGATGCATGTAGCTGTCGAGATGAAACTGAAGTTGCACAGTGTGGAGTACGTGGTCTTTGACGAAGCAGACAGGTGAGCTGTTCTCCCCTACCAATAGTAGTTCTTCCCAACCTTCCATTAGGGGACTCTTGGTTCCTCCATCTTGGGGGTGAGACGCTGATCCTTGCCAATAACTCCCCCCGCCCCTAAAATCCCCAAACCAACCTCATAGTTTGCTCATATGCAGTCCTCATTAGAGACCATTTGAAGATGTGAGCAACCCCCCCCCCGAAGGCTTTCTCATGCTGGATTTTTGAAGCGGTGGAGGAATCTTGAGTGTCAGGATTCTGGGGATTGCCCTAATTAAATCATGAGCCTTGAGCCAAGCTTCAACAGAATCCAAAAGATTTATTAGGAACAACATCTTGGCATTAACCAATATGTAGCCCACTCTGCACACTGTAATTTATGGTCACCTGTGACCCTATTTCCCCCCTCCCCCCTGGGTGTGTTAGAAATCAGATTCCCCAGCGAAGCCAGGCTGGTGTCATCAATTCCGATGAAAGATTTTCATGGGAGAAGATCCAGTAGCCTAGGCTACAATCTTTGTAAGTAAGTGTGGAATGTACTTCTGGTTTTTAATTGCCATACTGCTCTTTCAGGTTCCCGCACCCCCCACCCCGCTTATGGCAACTTGGAAACAGGCATAGGAATGCTTTACGAGTTGACACTAAGGCTGTCTGGATCTTCTACAGAGTTTGTTTCAAGGTCTTGTTCTTCTCTCATCCCACCAGGTTGTTTGAGATGGGCTTTGCAGAACAGCTGAAGGAGATCGTCTCCAGGTTGCCTGACGGTCGCCAGACGTTGCTTTTCTCTGCCACCTTGCCAAAACTTCTTGTGGAGTTCGCTCAAGCTGGTGAGAAGATGGTCCAGGCTGTGTTTGTTTCTCATGGGGTGGTTGGGGAGCTGGATGTAACGTAGAGGAACGTGTTGGGTTCTTTCTGACATGAGTCTCTTTCTTGGCTTGATACAAGCTGAGATCATCTCATCTTCTTCCTCCTTGCCTGCATTCTGTGCCTTGAACGGATACACGGTTCTTGAAACTGGGATGAGTAACATGTAGACTGCCAAATTATTATTGTGCAGCATATGATGAGAGTGTGGCCTAGAGGTGGAGCTCTCCCCTCACAATCAGCAGGCTGTGAGTTCAATCCTAGGTAGCGGCAGATATTTCTCTCTGGGCACAATGAAACTATATATGCTGAACAAAACTCCATATTGTCAACAGAAAAGGCATCCGGCCAGTAAAACACACTGCTAGCTCCATTCAGTTGCTCAGACTCCACTCCGCAAGGGATTATGGGTTCATTAAATGATGATGACGATAAAAACATGACAGAAGAGAAGTAGACATATATACAGTCTCATCATCATCTTGGTAGCCATTGTCCATCTGTTGTGGGATGAAGGCCTCTTCGGCATGTTTCCAATCTAGATGGTCCTGGGCTTTCTTTGGCCAATTGGGCCTGCTATACCTGTTGAAGTCCATTAGTCCATCTTGTTATAGGTCTCTTGTGGATGCTTTTGATCAAGTGGGATCCATTTTAGGACCTGCTGTCTGTTCTTCGGGCTGACCCACCTTTGACTTTAAACCGTTCCATCGTAGAGTCTGCTAACACCCAGCGCCTTGATAGTCTGTTCCTCTTTCTCTTAGGTCTCACAGAGCCGGTATTGATCCGACTGGATGTGGAATCCAAGCTGAGTGAGCAACTCAAGGTAGGAACGGTCAACATCTCCTTATAATGGCCCACTCGGGATAGGGTAGAGATGATTCAGTAGGAGACTTGGGTTTCTGGAACCTTTTTTTAAAAAAAGTTCAAAAAAATATGGTTGAACGAACCAGTTCCTGGTTGCTGAGATAACCCCTCCAGGAAGGAAGAAAATTAAAAGAGAGCAATTGATTGTTAAATAAAAGGTAAAGGTTCCCCTGGCACATATGTGCAAGTTGTTTGTGGCTCTAGGGGGCAGTGCTCATCTCCATTACAAAGCCGAAGAGCCAGTGCTGTCTGACGATATCTCCATGGTCATGTGGCCGGCAGGACTAAATGGCAGTGGTACACAGAACGCTGTTCCCACCAAAGTGGTCCCTATTTTGCCACTTGCATTTTTTTACATGCTTTCGAACTGCTATATGTTGGCCGAAGCTGGGACAAGTAATGGGAGCTCAGTCTGTGATGAGGCGCTGGGGATTCGAACTGTCGACCTTTTCTGATCAACAAGCTCAGCATCTTAGCCACTGAGCCACCATGTCCTAGATGGCCTCAAGTCAGACCAGTTTCAGAGTTGACACCTATTTTGATGTAGGCTATTTATTTGTTATAGCCGAATAATAGGCCCATTTTGTCACTTCCTGTAATAACAGAAGTGATAAAACAGGCCTATTATTTGGCCTGAAAAGCCTTGCAGAGGCTTTTTCCAAGCCTCTGGGAGGCCAAAAAAGGCCTCAAACCAGCTGGAAAATAAGCTGTGAGGCACAGTGCAGATAAGAGGATGGGGGTGGGGATTGCGCACGCATGTGCAGGTGGTGTGGGAGGGGCATGTATGTGCATTGCATTCTGGGTGCTGGCATGTGAGTGTGCGTGCTAGCACACACAAAATTTTTGGCACAGGAGCTCCAAAAGGTTAGCCACCACTGGTATAAGGTCTCCTGCCTTAAGCATGGGGTTGGACTAGAAGACCTCCCAAGGTCCCTTCCAGCCTTGTGATCCTGTGTCCTAACCTCCTTTTCCGTAGCTCTCGTTTTTTCACGTGCGAGCTGACGACAAGCCCGCCCTTCTCTTGCATCTGCTGAGGACGGTGGTCAAGCCACAAGACCAGACCATTGTGTTTGTGGCCACCAAACATCACACTGAATACCTGAAGGAGGTACGTACAGCTCCCCCACCATTGCCTTAGGGGAAAGGAGAGGGTTTGTAGTCCTCGCCTAATGAGGGTCCACATAGCAACACCGTTCAGAGTTACAACGGATTACTTGCACAAAATCTGGGGAACGGGGGCATTTTTTTTTCCCATAGGAGTTTTGAGTTTTTTCTCGGTGCCCAGGTGAGAACTAAAATGTATGCCCTAAGGAAATTAAAAAGCGAAGGGAAAGGGAGGAAAAAAAAACATTCAGGCAGTTCTTGACTGACAGCATTCATCAAATAACTGTTTGAAATTATGGTCCTCGACTTACAACAATTGAGCCCAAAATGTATGTTGCTAAGTGAGTTTTGCCCCATTTTATGAGTTTTCTTAAAAGAGTGGTTAAGTAAATCATTGCAGTTACTAAATTAGTACCTGGTTGTTAAGCAAATCTCTTCCGTCCCAAGGTCCGGCCCATAGATTTCCACTGCTCTCCTCTCCTCTGCCTTCTGTGCATCTGCAGTCAGGCACTGGACCCAGTTGTTCCTCCTCTTCCTCACAAGCCACCTCCAGACCTGGGGACTGTTGACTCTCCATCTGAGGGCTGACAGGCGGCCCAGGCTCCCTCCCTCCCTCCCTCTCTGCCAGCTTCACTCCCTCTTCCCCCTCAGAACCCCAAGTTATCGGGATGCTGACCCTGATTCTCACGCTTCCTCTGATTCAGCTGCTGGCCACAACAGCTTGCTGACTCTTTCCTGGCATGACTGATGTGTGTCTTTGCAGCTGCTCACCATGCAGGGGGTGAATTGCACCAACATCTACAGCTCTCTGGACCAGACGGCTCGCAAAATCAACATCGGCAAGTTTGCTCATGGCAAATGCTCGGTGTTGATTGTCACTGATCTCGCCGCTCGTGGGATTGACATCCCTCTTCTGGATAATGTGATTAACTACAGCTTCCCAGCCAAGGCTAAGCTTTTCCTGCACCGTGTCGGTGAGTTTCTTAAAGTCTGGAGCCTTCCAGGGTTATTTTTATAATTCTGCTTATTGCTGTGGAGAAGAGGAAGAGGAGGAGACTGGGGGGGCTTTGATGTTCTCTGAGCTTGGATGTTTTCTTGCAGATGTTTCAATACCCAACTAGGTAACATCATCAGTGCTAGAAAGAAATGGAGTTTGCAGGGAGGAGGAGGAGGAGGTGGAGGAAAGAACTGGGGAATCCTTGGTGTTCTCTGAGCTTGGTGGTCTTCCTGCTTGGTGGTTTCATTACCAAAGTAAAACAGCGGGTGCTCTCTGAACTTGTTAGTCTGCTTGCAGACATTTTATTACCAAACCAACATCATCAGAACTAGAGAGGATTGGGGTTTGTGAGAGGAGGAGGAAGAGGACAATGACTCTGGTTGCCCTGTGAGCTTGCTTGTTGGATTGCAGACATTTCATTACCCAATTAGGAAACATCCTCATCCGTGCTGGTGTTTATGGAATACGCTCCTTGCTTATAAAGAGTGCCTTGCCCTGCCAGAGTTGCTGCGGGTACGGTTATCTCCTCCGTAATTTCTTAATTAGGTTTTGTTTTCTCTGCTTGTTTCTTTGTCTGGAGTTAATCCCTACTTATCCAGGTGTTAGTTGATGGAGAAGATGTGTTTTATTCTCGTTCCTCCTTGGTTTTTTTTTTTAATGGTCTCTTCAATGGTGTGTAATATGCAATTTTTCACTCAAGGAACTACCAAGGAGAAAACGAACACCGCCACCAAGGACAATGGAAGGTTTAGGGGACAAACCCCACACTCCTTAGTACTAATGATATTACTACTCCGGTAATGAAATGTCTACAAGCAAACAGTCAGACTAGAGAAGAATCAAGGACTCCAAAGTCCCATTTTGACTTTTTAAAAAGCATTTCATGCTAAAATCACTTCATTCTTTTTTTTTGTCTTTTTTCTTTGTGCGTGTGTGTGTTTTTTGGTCCTTTTTATTTAAAAACCCCTTCTGACTTTTCATTTCTCCCTATAGGCAGAGTGGCTCGTGCGGGGAGGACTGGAACAGCCTACTCCCTTGTGGCTCCAGATGAGATCCCTTACGTTTTTGACCTGCACCTGTTTCTGGGACGGCCACTGGTCTTTGCTAGTCCTCATCAGAAGCCCACAGGTAAGTACAGCTAGTCCTCTACTTAACAACTGTTCGCTTAGTGGCTGAAGTAATAAATAAAACAGCGCTGAACAAAAGGGACAGGACCATGAGACGTGGTGACTCAATGCTTAGAATACAGTAAAGGTTCCCCTTGCTCCTATGTACTAGTCATTTCTGGCTCTAGGAGACGCTGCTTACCTCCATTATAAAGCTGAAGAGCCAGTGCTGTCCGAAGACGTCTCTGTGGTCATGTGGCCAGCAGCACTAAACACCTTTGAAGGCGCACGCAACACCATTACATTCCCACCAAAGAGATTCCTATTTTTCTCCTTACATTTTTTATACCTTTTGTACTGCTAAGTTGGCAGAAGCTGGGACAAGGAACCGGAGCTCATTCCGTTGGGATTCGAACTGCCGAACTGCTGACCTTTCAGATCGACAAGTTCAGCATCTTAACCACCGCACCATCGTGTCCCTTTGTGTCTGCAATATTGCAGGTTAATTCTGCCCACTGCCAGTAGTTCGATTCTCTCTATGACTTACTGAATTTCTGGCAATAATGGAACTCCTCTCCCGTCCCCCCCCCCCCCCCCCNTGGAACTCCTCTCCCGTCCCCCCCCCCTCCCAGATTCAGATGGCGTTTTTGGCCGTGTTCCGCAAATCGTCCTAGATGATGAGGAGAGCTTGCTACAGACTGACCACGAGCGTTCCCTTGACCTGCAGAGCCTCCGTCGTGTCTCCGACAACGCCCTGAAACAGTACCAAAAATCCCGGCCAAGTTCGTCCTCCGAATCCATCAAGAGGGTCAAAGAAATGGAGTTCAGCCTGGTAGGGATTCATCCCCTCTTCAGTGAGTATTTCCGGATGTTGTGAAGTACTACAAGGAAGTTCCTTCTCAACTTTGGCTGCATTAAAATGGGTGGACTTCAACTCCCAGAGTACCCCAGCCAGCATGCTTCACCCATCTTAAAGCATCCTGGCTGGGGAATTCTGGGAATTGAAGTCCACCCACCTTAACATTGCCAAATTTGAGGACTGCTGTTTCAAGGACTGGATGAAACCTGGTTTTATCATTGCCTCATTTTGAGGTGGACTTTGGGCCTTGCGCGAATCTAGTCTCTTTGGTTTCTGTTGAAATCTCTTGAGGTACGTACACACTCGGTACCTAAGGAGGTTAGTCCTCATTTATACTACACCCTTACGAATTGTAGGCTTCCTAGAGCACAACAGTTGACCCTTTTTTCATTTTTGGTCTCTTTTGAGGTTTGCGTTTTGAGGTGGATGAGATGGCACAGCTGAAATTTGTGGACAGCATCAAAAATTATCGTTCTAAAGTGGTAGGTGTAGCCAGGACTTTGGGTTCCAGATTTCAATTCTGCTTTTGTGATCCTTTGGAAGTCCTGTGACATCTTGTAGGGTTGGTCTGTTCTTCCGCCATAATGTTTGCAGCCTAGAGCAGTTTATAATTTTCATTCATTCATTCATTCATTCATTCATTCATTCATTCATTCATTCATTCATTCATTCATGTTGCACCTTTCCGTCAATAAATCAAGGTGGATTAATCAGTCAATGCTACTTCCATCTTCTGTTTCCTCCCAAAAACTAACCCTGTGAGGTGGGTTGGGCTGAGGTAGGTGACTGGCCCAAAGTCACCCAGCTGGCTTCCATGCCTAAGGCGGGACTAGAACTCCCAGTCTCCTGTTGATTGGCCCAAAGTCATCCAACTATCTTCTATGCCTAAGGCAGGACCAGAACTCCCAGTCTCCTGCTGATTGGCCCAAAGTCGCTCAGCTGGCTTCCATGCCTAAGGCGGGACTAGAACTCCCAGTCTCCTGGTGATTGGCCCAAAGTCACCCAGCTGGCTTCCATGCCTAAGGCGGGACTAGAACTCCCAGTCTCCTGTTGATTGGCCCAAAGTCACCCAGCTGGCTTCCATGCCTAAGGCAGGACCAGAACTCCCAGTCTCCTGGTGATTGGCCCAAAGTCATCCAACTGTCTTCTATGCCTAAGGCAGGACCAGAACTCCCAGTCTCCTGCTGATTGGCCCAAAGTCACTCAACTGGCTTCCATGCCTAAGGCGGGACTAGAACTCCCAGTCTCCTGGTGATTGGCTCAACATCACCCAGCCCTTTTCTGTTCTTTTTTCAATAGACCATCTTCGAAATCAATGCCACCAACAAAACCCTGGCCAGTGATGTCATGCGGGCCAAACGGATCCGTGACCGGCAGTCCATCGACCGGCACCAACGGAAGCAGGAGGAACGGCTGTCCTTGGCGGCTGTGAAAGCTCAAGGAGTGGCTGTCCGAGAAGAACCGATGGAAGACGGAGAAGACCACATCCAGGTCATATAAACTCATATAAACCAGGGAGGGGCCCTAACTGTTTGAGAACATGTATTTTCTTAACAGATGATTTTATCCACTATTAATAATAATGTGTCAGTATTTTTTTATGTATATTGTAAGTCGTGATGTCTGTTGCTGGTCTAAGACCATAATAAAGTTATATTCATTCACATCCAGGTCAGAACAAGGGAAGAGAACCTCTCGCGCATCTTGAGGGTGATGCTCCTTTTAGTCAGGGAGATGCTGCTCAGAGGGACATAACCAGCTAATGGCTTAACAGAATGATAGAAGAACCAGGGTGTCAACTCATAAAATATTTCTGTGGTCTTTTAGAGTTGGGAGGTGGAAGCAGTGGGCAACTTGCATTCCATAAATGTTTTCAAAGATAGTTTCTAGGAGACTGAGGTTTCTGCCCTGCAAAATTCTAACTGAAGAGCATGATTGATGACTCTTGGCGATGGAGGTCTCTCATTGGAGAATATGAATTATGATACACCCAGCACAGTGGGGGGGGGGGGAA
>BHFT01021529.1:95374-123251 GCA_004320025.1 Laticauda laticaudata
GGGGGGGGGGGGGGAAACTAGGGTCAAGAGTGACAATGAATGATGTGCCTCAGAGTCAGCTTACACCCAGGCAATGCCGGCATGTTTACTCCTAATAAATCTTTATGTTTGAAAATCCAGCTAGAAACATCATTTAAATGGGGATAACTACTGGAACCCTGACATCTAGCCAACTCTGAGACACACAATTAATTGGAATCATTGGAAGGGCCCTTAGAGGTCTTCTAGTCTAACCCCCCTCCCCTCTGCATAAGCAGGAGACCCTATACTATGGCAGACAAATTGCTGTCCAGTCTTCTTAAAAGCTTCCAGTGATGAAGCACCCACAACTTCTGGTGGCAAGCCGTTCCTCTGGCTAATCGTCCTCATTCTTAGGAAGTTTCTCCTTAATTCCCGGTTGCTTTTCTCCTTGGTTAGTTTCCATCCGTTGTTTCTTGTCCTGCCCTCAAATGCTTTGGAAAATAAGTCGACACCCCCACCCCCTCTTTGTAGGAGCCTCTCAAATATTGAAACACCCCTAGTCCTTCTTTTCATAACATCAGAAGAGAGAGAAGGGTTGAGATCTGTTTCACTGGTTAATTGTTCTCACTGTTAGAAAATCTCTCCTTGGTTCTAGGTTGGTCTTCTCCTTGATGAGTTTCCACCAGTTGCTTCTTGTCCTGTCCTCAGGTGCTTTGGAGAGTAGCTTGACTCCCTCTTCTTTGGGGCAGCCCCTTAGATAGTGGAAAGCTGCTGTTGTGTCACCCCTAGTTCTTCTCTTCTCCAGGATTTTCTCTTAATTTGTTCTCCTGAACTTCCACACCAGGATGTCTTCTCCAGCGTGGTGGGAAAGAAACGAAAGCGTCTTTCAACAGAAAGTAGAGCAGTCAGGAAAAAAAAGAAGACGACGCCATCAGCAGAGGAAGAGTTTTATGTCCCTTACCAACCCAAGGACTTTGCTTCGGAACGGGGGTAGGTGCAGGACCTTTCCAAATTTTTTCCTGACTGGGAAATTCTGGGAGTTGAGGTTCACAGGCCTTAAAGCATGCAAGTTCTGGAGGATTCTGGGAATTGAAGCCCACAGGTCTTAAAGCATGCTATAATTTGGGGGTTGAAATCTACAGGGTTTAAAACATGCAGGCTGAGGGATTCTGGGAGCTGAAGTCCACAGATTTTAAAGCATGTAGGCTGGGGGATTCTGGGAATTGAAGGTGACAGGTCTTATAGCATGCAAGCTGGGGGATTCTGGAAGTTGAAGTCCACAGATTTTAAAGCATACAAGCTGGGGGCTTCTGGGAATTGAAGCCCACAGGTCTTAAAACATGCTTTAATTTTGGGGTTGAAATCTACAGGGTTTAAAGCATGCAAGCTGGAGGATTATGGAAGTTGAAATCCACAAGTCTTATGCAGGATCTCCAAAACCACAAGAGGGCAACTGACTGAACATATTCCTCCTCCCCCTAATTTTGCAGGCTCTGTGTTGGAGGGGAAGGCACCGCATTTGAACAGCAGGCCTCGGCGGCCGTCCTGGACTTGATGGGTGATGAAGACCAGAATCTAAACAAGAACAAAAAGCTTTTGAAATGGTGAGTCACCCAATTGCTGAGCAAATTTTTTTTTTTTGCCGATTTCCCCTCTTTCCTCTCCCCAAAGACATGTACTTCTTCATGAATCAAAGACCCTTTGGTTCTCACCTTCCTTTAATTGTGCCATCTTATTTTTTTAATTATATAAGTATATAAGCAGAAAAGCACTCATGCATCATCACAAAATCTCCAGAACCGTAAAGCCTACAAACTTGAAATTTGGCACCTATGTTCCTCTTGGCTTCCAGGGGTTCACTAAGAAAGGATTTTTTGAAATGACCATCAGAGCAGTAATATTTCCTATATTATTATTATTAGTATGCTCTGATGCTAAGGAGTTCTACTCCCCCTCACCACCTGAAAAAAAGAAACCTGTTCCAACTGCAAAACACAAGCAGAGGAGTTTCAGTATGTATGTATGTATGTATGTATGTATGTATGTATGTATGTATGTATGTATGTATGCTGTTCAGCTTCCTTCGGCTATTATCCCACATCGTTGTAGTTGTGCTTTTAAAGTTGTAGCAATGTTTCGGCAGAATCTCATCTGCCATCACACACACAAACGTATACACACTCCACATAAACACACATATATATAAAGAAAAAAAAGGAAGGATTTCTTGTTGTTTAAAGCCATTTATGTTTCTTGGGAGTGTTTCCTGCCTGCAACAGGTTTTTGCCCCTGTTTGATCTCACAAAATCAAAGAGAGGGAAAGCTGATTGGTCTTCAGAGGCCACGAGGAGAAACTGAGGAACTAGAGCCGGGCAGGAAACGATGGGAAACAATTGCAGTATTGTCAAATAGAGGTTATAAAAACTTGTCCATCAGAGCGCTGGGATCCGTTTGACTGGCTTGTCATTGTTTTAAAGACTTAATGGTTGACGGAGCACTTTAAAAAAAAAAAGGTTTTCTGAGAATGCAACTGCAGATAATTCTTTTCCTGCTTGGACTGCTGCAAAGATTTTGTAAGTCTGGGTTTGGTTTTATTTTTTTGTCTTATGTCGGTTCTTTTATACTTCTGTTTTTGACTTTGCTGAAAGGAGGAGAGAAATGCTAAGAAAGGGCACTTCAAAATAATAGACTTGCAGAGTTGGAAGGGATCTTGGAGGTCTTCTAGTCCAGCCCCCTCCTCAAGCAGGAGAACCTATCCCATTTGAGACAAATGGCTATCCAGTCTTTTCTTAAAAAAACTCCAGTGATGAAGCACCCACAATTTCTGAAGGCAAGTTGTTCCACTGGTTAATTGTCCTCACTGTTAGGAAGTTTCACCTTTATTTTTACATTGGTTCTCTCCTTGGTTCGTTTCCATCCTTTGCTTCTTGTCCTGCTTTCTGGTGCTTTGGAAAAAACAGCTTGATTCCTCTTCTTCTTTGGGGCAGCCCCTCAGATACTGGAAAACTGCTCTCATGTCCCCCTTAGTCCTTCTTTTCATTAGGCTAAACATAGCTCGTTCCTGTTCCCATGGCCTGCACCCCAATTTTGCAAGGGTGATAAAGACATTATTCATCATATATATATTTAGCAGAGGGTCTTTTAGATGACCTATAACAGAATAGCAGAGCTGGAAGGCACTTTGGAGGTCTTCTAGTCCAACCCCCTGCTTAGGCAGGAAACCCTAGACTATTTCAGACAAATGGCTATCCATTTTTTTTCTTTAAAACTTCCAGTGTCAGAGCATTTACAACTTCTGGAGGCAAGTTGTTCCCCTAATTAATTGTGCTCACTTTCAGGAAATTTCTCCTTAATTCCAAGTTGCTTCTCTCCTTGATGAGTTTCCATCTGTTGCTTCTTGTCTTGCCTTCAGGTGCTTTGGAGAATAGCTTGACTCCTTCTTTGGGGCAGCCCCTTGATTATTGGAAGACTGCTATCATGTCAATCCCTAGTCCTTCTTTTCTCTCGATTAGGCATGCCCCATTCCTGCAACTGAGCATCACATAATCCTAGAACACAGCAACTGTCCTATGGCAAGTGTTGATCATGCAACTGTGGGAATACTGCAGTGGTCATAAGTGTGAAAAACACAAATCATTTTTTCAGTGCCGCCGTAACTTTGAGGGGTCACTAAATGTACTGTTGTAAGTGGAAAGGATGACCTGGTGTTTTTTTGTTCTGCAGGGATCGGAAACGGAAACGATTTGTCGGTCAAACGGGTCAGGAGGATAAGAAGAAGATCCGTACGGAAAGTGGTGCCTACATCAGCAGCTCCTACAAAACCAACATGTATCTTTTCATCCCAGGAGGAAAAAAAGTCTTTATCTTGGGTCTAGCTAGCATTCCGCGGTCAGCGTTCTAGAAAACTTGACTCCGACAAATAGAATAGAATAGAATTATTTTATTGGCCAAGTGTGATTGGACACACAAGGAATTTTTCTTGGTGCATAAGGTCTTAGTGTATATAAAGAAAAAATACATTAATCAAGAATCATAAGATACAACACTTAGTGATAGTCATAGGTTACTAATAAGCAATCAAATCATATATAGGTTACGAATACGCATACTAGGAAAACAAATCAAGCAATATAAATTGTAAAGATACAAGCAACACGGTTATAGTCATATGTGGAAAGAGATAGGTAATGGGAAGGATGATAATAATAATACAGTCTTAATTAATTAAATTAATTAATTAATTAAAAGTAATTTGACAGCATTGAGGGGATTATTTGTTTAGCAGAGTGATGGTGTTCGAAGAAAAACTCCCCTTGTGTCTAGTTCTGGTGTGCAGGGCTGGACAAGAAACAAAATAATGGAGTTAAACGGATAATCAGAAGGGACTTTGTCGGTCATTTAGTTCAATCCTCCCGCCGAAGTGGGAGACCCTACACCATTTCTGACAAATGGCAGTCCAATCTCTTCTTGAAAGTCTCAAGTGAGTTGGTGAGTACTGTCCGTATTTGGGCAACTCGGGAAGACTTGCCTAAGTTGAATTTCCTATTCGGCTCCAGCTACGACAAATGGAAAAAGAGAAATAAGATTGACGAACAGGATTCTGACACGGAGGTTGGTGGCAATCAGAAGAACAGGAAGAGGCAGAAAGGCAGAGGTGAGCTTTGAGAGAATGGAGGCGTCAAACTATCACCTTTTGGTTCCCAGGGGTTGCAATCATTATCCGAAGGTGCTTTCTCAAAAGGCAATTTGGACTTTTATTTGGCTTGAAGGCCTTTCACTTCTCATCCAAGAGGTTCCTTCAATTCTTCAGGATTGAAGAAGCTTCTTGGAGGAGAAGCGAAAGCTCTTCAAGTAGAAACAAAGGTCAGTCCGGTTTGTCTTTGGGAACTGAAGAAGCTTCCGGAATCAAAAGCTGAGAAATGTCTTCAAGCAAAAAGAAAACGAAAAAGCATCTTTGGGACAACTGTGGCCTGGATGACTGAGACTCTCCACAGACATGTGATCATAGATGGGTGGCAACCAGTGGTGGGATTCAAAAATCCCAATAACTGATTGTTGCTGGGTAGGTGTGGCCTACCAGAACTTCTGGGAGGGCTGTTTTTCGTCTTCCCTATAGTCCAGAGGCTTCGCTCGGGCTTCTGGGAGGGCAAAAACAGCCTCCCCCGGGCTCCAGAGGCCTTCCGGAAGCCGGAAACAGGCCCGGGAAGGCCATTTTTCACCCTCTCACAGCCTCCGTGCACATCCAAAATGGGCCACGTAGACACTCCGGGGATGGGCGGGACCAGTCGGTCGGTTCAATTACCGGTTGGGCAAACCAGATGCAAATTTAACATCCAGTTCGCCTGAACTGGGTGAATCCCACCCCTTCAACTGATTAAGTACAAGCCAGTTTCCAGTTGCCGACATTGTGATCACGTAATTACGGGGTTGCTGAGACAGCCAAGGAACAAACCGCCCTTCATTCATTCAGTCTGCTCGTAACTTTGCACGAAAGGGCGTGAACCCACTAACAGCAATGTGGTTTCTGTCAGGATTCTGGCGGTCGCCTTAATGAAATCATACGCCTCGAGCCAAGCTTCAAAAAACTTCAAAAGATTTATTCGGAGCGACATTCCAGCATGGCCTGTATGAAGCCAACTCTGAGACATGTAATCACCTATGACCCTGTCTTCCCAAATCCCCCTGGGTGTATCCTAATTCATCTTCTCCAATGATACACCACGTATCATGGCCTGGGTGTGTCATCATTCACTTTCTCCAATAAAGGAATTTCCCTGTTGTCTAAGTTACAATCTTTGTGAGATAAGCTTGCAGTGTGCTTCTGATTTTATTTGCTGTATGCTCCTTCAGGTCTCCCCCCCCTCCCCCAAATCTCATAGAAACAGACATAGGAATGTTTTACAAGTTGACAGTTTCATCATTCTGCGCCGGGCTGCCCGTCATTAATTCGAACTTCATCCCAACTGTGTTTTTGTTCCCTTCCAAAGGGCCCCACCTGGCCTCTTCCTCCTCCCAGCGAGGCAAGGTCCGCTCTGAGTTGAAAACCAAGGAACAGATCTTCAAGCAAAGGAAAAAGGCGTCCAAGCAACGTTTCCTGCAGGGCGGAGGGATGAAGCGCTTGAAATCTCATAGCCGGCAACGGGTGCGAGAGATGCGCCAAATGGCCTTTGGTCGCGGGAAGGTCAAGAAAGGCAAGCTGCGGAAACGGATGTAGAGGTCCTGCTTGCAGTGGCTGATCCTCATTTATTTACTGTGTAAACTTTGGGTCTAAAAATAAATAAAGATTTATTTCAGCATCCAGCTGTATCATTTGGAAGGGATTCTAATCATGCCACATCCTCTTGGTTTTGGTGAAGTCAAGAGTTATCTTGAATTATGTGCTTAGAGAAATGCAGAGTCCAACTTGGGGGGGGGAGGGTGTTTGCTTGATCATGTGACATGCTAGAGACTCAAGTGTCCATTAAGCTAAATAAGATAAAAAAACAGGTGTGTTCAGAGCAAACCTGTTGACATCCAAACTTATACCAATAGCATTTAGATGTATATACGGCTTCATTCGTGATTTACAACAGACTCTGGGCGATTTACAGGTCGGCCTCTTGCCCACAACAATCTGGAACCTCATTTTACCAACCTCAGAAGGATGGAAGGCTGAGTCAACCTTGAGCTGATCAGGATCGAACCGCTGGCAGTGGGCAGAATTAGCCTGCAATACTGCTTTCTAATACTGCATCAGGAAAGGAGGGAGGGAGGGAAGGAAGGAAGAGCAATAGTAATAACAGACTTATATACTGTTTCACAGTGCTTTCCAGCCCTTTCTTAAGCGGTTTGCAAATTCAGCCTCTTGTCCCCAAGAATCTGGGTCTCCTCATTTTATCCACCTGCCCTGGGTGACGGAGGATTCCCATAGACAAATTAATGTTTTGACTCTTATCGTTAGGTGGTGCAAAGAACTAAGCTTTCGTCGAAAAAAAAAAAAAGTTTGGTTTTGTAGACAATTTGATGTCGACGATGCCTGAATTTAAACATGACACAGATAGGGATAAATTCCGACTTTTCCACACCTGTTATCCTAAAGTAAAATTGCTCCCTTCGATATGGGATGAATTTAAGTAATTAAAAATAGCACAGGGTCTTCTCCCACAAAACTGCAACCAAAGGGGATTCTGCAGCAACGTGGAATGACATCAAAATGAGAACTTTGGAATGCAAATCCCACCCTTGCCTACTTATACGCTGCTATCAGGACAGTATTTGTGTTAGGAGGCACTTTGTGTCATTCTATTATTGTCAAATTGAATTGATAGGATTCCACCACCAACACTGATCTTGTAAGATGAATTCCTAACCTGAAAGTTCCCCTGATGTAGTAATTTCAACGACTATAAGCCCTCCAATCTATGTGATTCCTGCTAAGAGTTTCATGAGTTTATCTGAAGGGCACCAGTATTGCAGAATATTATTTTTTTGAAGTTAATTAAGAAGAATGGTAGGTTTTCCTAGACTTAAGATGGAGATTGGGGAGGGAACTGGTGGGGTACTATCCAAGGTGCCGAAAGTATGCTGGATTCTACAATTCCATCGTAGAATTGTACAGTTCTTGATTGGCCAAGTGTGATTGGACACCCAAGGAATTTGTCTTTGGTGCAAATGCTCTCAGTATACAGAAGTACACTGAGAATATATGTACATCAATCAGACTTATAGTGGTAGAATAGTAGAATAATAATAGGATAGAATAGTAGAATAATAATAGAAAAGGATAGAAAAGAATAGAATAGAATAGAGAAGAGAAGAGAATAGGAGAATAGAAGAAAAGAGAAGACGAGAAGAAAGGGAAGGGAAGAGAGAATAGAATAGGAGAAGAGAAAAGAAAAAATAATGAAGGAAGGAAGGGGAAGGGAATAGAATAGAATTCTTGATTGGCCAAGTGTGATTGGACACCCAAGGAATTTGTCTTCGGTGCAAATGCTCTCAGTGTACATAAAAAAAAAGATACATTGATCAAGAACTATAAGATGCATAAAAAACTCTTCTTGTAAAGTTACATGAACAATTTTGCAAATATGAAGGTACATTTCTCCCTCCATCACCTTTACAGGTTAAGAAACCAGGAAAGGACTTTCTGAGATGTTTGCAATGTTGACATTCCTTCTATGGGCTCAGCTGCCTCTTACCTGACCGTTGCCTCATCTGTAGCTCTTCCTCCAGTCTCCCAAGGCCACTCGTACTTACCGTTAGAAAGTTTAATTTTTCCTAAAATCAGGAGATCCGTACTGCAAGTTACAGAGGATGTAGTTGGGGCAATACGCACCCTAGATAGTAGTGACCGGCTGGCAGATGGACTGGCCTGAGATAGCACCCTTTTTTCTGGCTGTGAAGGTTGTGGTGGCTCTGCTTTGCGGAAATTGGCAAGTATGGCTGATAAGTCTTCAAGGCAAAGCTGCACCTGTAGGGATGGAGAAACAGAGGGGTGGCTGTTGCTAAAATTGGGAGGAGGAAGTGATGCATGCATTACCTTCCGTCATCATCCTCTTTTAACAACCCCGTAATCCCTTGTGGAGTGGAGCCTTGGCAACTGAAAGGAGTTGAGCGTTCACTGGCTGGATGCCCTTCCTATTGAGATTTTTTTCCAGCAGATCTATGTCGGACAACCACTGCAGTTGGTGATTTAATAACCCGGTCTTAAGTGAATCTGGCTTGAACAGGGGGTTGGACTAGATGACCTCCAACTCTGTTATTCTATTCTATTCCCCACGGACTTTACTTGCTGGAAGGTCACAAAAGGGAATAAGATGGCCCTGGGACTGTCATAAATATGAACCAGTTTCCGAGCGTCTGAATTTTGATCCTGAGACCATGGGGATGGCGGCAACGGTTGCTGTGTGTGATAAATGGTCGTAAGACCCTTCTTCAAGACGCGTTGTAACTTCAAACGGACACTAAATGGATGGTTGTAAGTCAAGGATTACTTGCACCTGGGTATATTAAAGGCACCGAGATCAGCCAAAGGTCAATAAAAATTTCACAGCTTGGAGCCACGGCTAACAGACAAACATCTTATATTACTTCCCTTGGCGAGATCCATTGTCAGTGTATTAATAATTTAAAGCCTCCCACGGGGTGAGTTTGCTGAAGCTAACATCGTTTATGGAAACACTACGAGAGCTGACCGCATCTAGTTGGGCGTCGGTGTCCTCTTGGGGCACATTCATGGGTAGCTTCCTATGCTTGACCACCATCTGGAAAAGGTTCAGAGCTGCAAGCTTGATCTGCCCCAGTTCCAGGGTCTTGCTTGCAGCTGTGTTCTGGATGCAAATCCAGTTGGACTCCTAGAAAGGGTGAAGCAAGAGAAAAAAAATCTTAGTCCAAACAACCCTTGTTTTATTTCACCACTTGGAATTATGTTCATTCCCAGCTGGTAATGAGTCCCAAACAGTCCCTCGAGATAAGCACCCACCTTTCTCTCCTTTGAATGGCTGCCAACAACTAAAGTGCCAAATGAACTGTAAACTGCCAACCGAAGTACAAAGTCGACACATGAATGACTTTGCTTCCTGCAAAGGTTTCTTTACATTTGCCTGTCTTTTATACCTTAAGGGAGGTATAAAAGCCTTACTCCCGAGTCACCCCTTTTTTCTCAGTTGCTCTCACCTTCTAGCAGCTCTGCGCACATGCGCACTGGGAACAACCTCCACCCTGTTCCATGGTGACAGTAGGACAGGGACGGTAGGTACGATTGTGCACTTATGCATGCCCCCTTACAGACCTCTTAGGAATGGAGTTTAAGATTAGTTTAAGGTTAAAGTTTTGGGGGTTTGAGGATGTAACAACAGAGTCAGGGAGTCAGTTCCAGGCATTGACCACTCTGTTGCCGAAGTTGTATTTTCTGCAATCGAGTTTGCAGCGGTTTACTCTTGAGTTTGTATCTATTGTTTGCCCATGTGCTATTATTTGAAGCTGAAGTAATCATTGACAGGTAAGACATAGCAGACAATTTTCTGTACTAAGCTTAGGTCAGACTGTAGGTGGCGTAGATCTAAGTTGTCTAGGTTCAAAATTTCAAGCCTGATGGCATAAGGGATTCTATTCTTCTCCTGCCTTCAGGTGCTTTGGAGAATAGCTTGACTGCCTCTTCTTTGTGGGAGCCCCTCAAATATTGGGAGACTGCTATCATGCCCCCTCCTTGTCCTTCTCAGTAAACTAGACATACTCAATTCCTGCAACCATTCTTCATTCTTCTCCAGTCCCCTAATCATCTTCGTTGCTCNATTCTTCATTCTTCTCTAGTCCCCTAATCATCTTCGTTGCTCTTCTCTGCACTCTTTCTAGCCCACCAGGTCGCAATGGGTCGGACACGACTTCACAACTAACAACAACAATGAGCCTTACCAATTCAAGGACCTTGGCCTGGGTTTGCTCCAGCTGATCTTGGAGTTCTGCCACCATATTATTTTGCTGCAAAATCCTGTTACTGCTTTCATCCAGGTATTGTTGCAGGCAGCTGCGTTCCTCCTCCACAGCTTCACGGGCAACTTGTTCTCTCTGGACCAAGCTGACCTGGGTGGCCATCAGAGTCTGGAACCGACTAATCAGCTCTGAGATGTCCTGAAACTGCAGGATGAAAAAAAAAAAAAGGAGTCCCCCTCCANGAAAAAAAAAAAAAAAGGAGTCCCCCTCCAACCTTCCCTCCAGTTCTGCCCCTTCCCCTCCCCTGCCCTCCTCACCTGCTCTGTCTTCCCCAGGACTTCCTGCAGATATTCAGAGAAAGGCTTATGAGCTGCCAGGCATCCTTGGAGTTTGGTCTTTGCCGTCATTAATCGGGCAATTTCCTCTTGGAGGTGTTCCGCTTCCACTTTCTTATAAGCCATCTGCTGCTTTTCCTGCTCAGCTTTCCGCATCGCTCTGCTCCGTTTGGCATCGTTCTCCTGCAGGAGAGAAAATGGTCCTGGATCACACCTGAAAGCCTTTCCTCCTTTGGGGTGGATGCCAACCCCTTCAAATCAAATTAAAATTTTAATTTTTTTTATATACCCTGTTTTTATGTCTGGAGGCTAAACCATATGATGGATGATTGAGGCAATTACTTTGTGTTGCGGTCCATCGGCAGCCTGCGGAGATGGCAGCAGAGTCAGACAATGGGTAGGAACATGGGCCAGTCTGGGAGTCTGGGGAGGAGTTGGATGAGGGTCCTGTGTCTGACACAGAGATGGGGCCAGGACCATCTGGGAGTGGGGTGCTGACTCTGGAGCCTCCAGAATCTGACAGCAATGAGGTGGAGGAACGAAGGGAGCCTGTTCCCAGTGCGTGCATGTGCAGAGCTGTCAGAAGGCAAGAACAGCTGTGACAAAAGGGGTGACTTGGGAGGAAGGCTTGCAGGCGATTGGCCCTCCCATAAGACATAAAGAAGGAGCAAAGGGACAGAACCTTTGCAGGAAGCAACTTTGTTCATACTGGTCGGTTTGAAACCTGAAACTTGGTGTTGAATTTGTGTTCTGTTTGGCCTTGTATAACTAATTGGAAATGTAGTCATTGGCAGCATTTCAAGGAAGATAAAGGTGGGTGCTTATCAGGCTTATCCTGAAGGACTTTGTAAATAGTCCCATGGAAGTCTGCCAAATTGTTTTAGACTCATTACGGGCACTTTACTGTCATTGCACCTCATACAATGAAATTAAATGCCATGTTCAGTGTACATTATACGTAAGAAAACTATAAAAATAAAAATAAAACACAAACACCCATCCTTCACCTTCTCTATACAATTGAATTGAAAACCCCAGATACTGCATTAACATTGCACTATACAGTAGAATTCAATGGACTTATTGTCCTGGGATAGAAGCTGTTTTTCAGCCCATTTGTCCTTGTTTTTATTGTCCTATACCATCTGCCAGATGGTAATAAATCAAAAAAAGAAAAGGTGCTCAGGATGAGACAGATCTCAACTAGGTATGTCTCATCCAGTGGTCTCCAAACTTGGCAAGTTTAAGACTGGTGGACTTCAACTCCCAGGATTCCCCAGTCAGCATGGGGAAGTGAAAGGAAGTCCACCAGTCTTAAAGTTGCCAAGTTTGAAGAGCGCTAATCTAGTCCAATGAAGAGAAGAACTAGGGGTGATATAATAGCAGTCTTCCAATATTTGAGGGACAAACACAGTGATGAGAGGGTCAACCTATTCTCCCAAGAACCTGATGGCAGAACAGGAAGTAACAAGTGGAACATTAAAGAGAGATCCAACCTAGAACATTTTCTATCAATCAATCAGTGGAACAACTTATCTCCAGAAGTTGTGGATGCTCCATCAATGGAGCTTCTCAAGAAGACACTGGATAGCCATTTATCCAGGATGGTAAAGTTTTATGTGGGAGCTTGAGTAGAGGGCTGGACTAGAAGACCTTCAAAGCCCACTCCAACCCAATTATTCTATGTTCTGTTTTCATATTTTATTGTCCCTCTATGAGGAACATGGACGGTTCCAAAAATGGAATGAACAAATAAATGAATTCCAAATCTAATTCTGCATTACACTTGACCGAAGATTGGTTACACTCCTACCTGGGTTGGATTAGAAGACCTCCATTGTCCCTTTCAGCCCTAAGATTCTATGTTCTAGTGCTGAGCTTCAAGAACAAACCTTCAAGAACTTGTCAAACTTCAGAATGGCCTGTTTGAGTTGACCTTCTTTGTGTTCCAGCTCTTGCCGTCGCTGCTGCAGATGATCCATCTTTTTCTGAAACTCCTGGAAAGGGATAGGGAGAGATAGAGAAGAGCAGCTGAAGAAAAGATACAGCCAAATGCTTTTGAACAAAGAAAATAAGAAGCTTGATCTTGAAGTCAATGGAGATTCTTAATCATTCATGTCATGATTGTTCCAAAAGGCAACTGGATTTGGGAAAAAAAACAAGACTGATGCCAAGGGCTCCTACAAAGATGAGGGTGGTCAAACTATTTTTCAAGGCAAGATGAGAAACAATGCATGGAAACTAATCAAGAACTAACAAGAAATTTCCTAATGGTGAGAGGAATTAAACAATGGAACAACTTGTTTGCAGAAGTTGTGGGTGCTCCATCACTGGAGGCTTTAGAAAAAAACTGGACAATCATTTATCTGAAATGGTATAGGGTCTCTTGGTCAAACAGGGGGTTGAACTAGAACAGGGGCCTCCAACCTTAGCAACTTTAAGACTTGTGGACTTCAAGGAACTCTGGCAGTTGAAGTCCACAAGTCTTAAAGTTGCTAAGGATGGAGAGCCCTGCACTAGAAGACCTCCAATGTCTCTTCTAACTATGTTCTAAGAAAGTCCAACTATGTTCTAAGAAAGTCCAGTTGCCTTTTGGAAAAGGACTTTTGGGATGACTTTCTTGAAGTTGAACCATTTTTCACCGGCCATAACTTTCTTTGATCTATCTGATCA
The DNA here is from genome assembly GCA_004320025.1 of Laticauda laticaudata. Lineage (NCBI taxonomy): Eukaryota > Metazoa > Chordata > Lepidosauria > Squamata > Elapidae > Laticauda > Laticauda laticaudata. The sequence continues at coordinate 108,754 of BHFT01021529.1, forward strand.
GGGTCTTTTATTTAAGCTGGTTGAGAGGAGAGTTCTGGGGATCTCTGGAACAGAGCAAAGCAAGATGAATTTCTGATGTTCTCGTTCCCATTTGCATCATCTCCAGGAGAAGAAGAATTTCATCAACCATGTCTCTTTCCTAGATTAACAGTATTGCTATTAATGAAAAAAAACCACCCCCTGGAAAATGTTTATCTCCCGAGATTACTGGAGAAAGAATTGTGCTGTGAAAGGAGGACATTTGCGCTCACAAATTAGGTGCAAGAACATCACATTCTACCTTGGAGGTATATCCTTCAAAGTTTTTTTCTCGGGGAAAAAAAACACATCAGCAGCAAATTTTCTCATCCAATTGAGGAAAAAATAGTAAGAGAATATTCTTGTCTGATCTTAGCAGGAAATATATTTTAGTTTTGGTAAAGTTTTATGTGGGAGCTGGTTAAGTAAAGGTAAAGGTTCTCCTTGCACATCCATGCTACTCGTTTCTGGCTCTAGGGAGTGGTGCTTATCTCCGTGACAAAGCCAAAGAGCCAGCACTATCCAAAGATGTCTCTGTGGTCATGTGGTTGGCATGACTGAACGCCAAAGGAGCATGGAACGCTGTTGCCTTCCCACCACAGTGGTCCCTGTTTTTCTACTTGCATTTTTTTTTACATATTTTCAAACTGCTAGGTTGGCAGAAGCTGGGACAAAATAATGGGAGCTCACTCCGTGACATGGCGCTAGGGATTTGAACCGCTGAACTGCCGACCTTTCTGACTGGCAAGCTCAGCATCTTAGCCACAGAGCTACCACGACCCTAAGTTTATATTGGCTTCCCTATCCCAAAGCTGTCCAGTTGTGGCACTTTAACTCCTGAAATTTTGATGAAGAGCCCTGCTGCCTGGGGAATTCTGGGGAATGAAGTCCACCCCTGTTGGTGCCCTTCGGGTTAACCCGATGTACCTCTTTGGTGGCTGAGAAAGTCTTCTCCACTTCTGCCAGTTCTCTTTGCTTCTCTAAGAGGCAGCAAGACGACGGTAAAAAGTCGTTTTCTTTCTCCGGGATTTTCCTGGAAAGGAGCGATCCAAAGACTCAAGACCAGAGGTTGGTATTCAGCCAGTTCGGACTGGTTCTCCAGAACCGGTAGTGGAAATTTTGAGTAGTTTGGAGAACTGGCAAATCCCACCTCTGACTGGCCCCGCCCCCATCTATTCTCCGCCTCCCGAGTCCCAGCTGATTGGCTGGGTCTTCTTTGGTTGCCCTGCACAGGAGAACGGAGCTGGAAAGCAGGTTAGTGGGATTGGGAGGGAATGGAGATTTTGCAGTATCCTTTCCTGCCATGGCCACCAAGCCACACCCACCAAGCCATGCCACGCCCACAGAACCAGTAGTAAAATTTTTTGAATATCATCGCTGCTCAAGACGGTTGTCTAGCAAAGAAGACCCCAATTCCAGAAACCCAGTGAAACAAAAGGGGCCAAGCAGGTATGAAGGACATCTGCAGATAGTCCTCGAGTTACGATGGTTTGTTTACTGACTGCTCAAAGTTGCAATGGCACTGGAAAAAGCAACATATTATGACCGTTTTTCACACGACCGTTGCAGCATTGGTCCGGTGATCAAAATTCAGGCGCTTGGCCACCGACTCTTATTTATGACCGCTGCTGTGTCCCCTGTTGTGACTTTCAGACAAGCCAAGTCCTTGGGGGAACTAACAGAACAACTGCACTGATTCACTCAACAACCGTGGCAAGAAAGTCACGAAATGGGGGCAAAATTCACTTCACAAATTTCTCGGTTAGCAATATAAATTTCAGGCTCAGTTGTGGTCATAAGTTGAGGACTTGTCTGCACTGATTGATCAATTGATCAATTGATTTTTTTTGCAGAGGCTCTTAGAGCAAAGAAGAGAATAATATGGTTGGAAGGGACCTTGGAGGACTTCTAGTCCAGCCCCTTTCTCAAGCAGGAGACCCTATACAGAGATAGAGAGAGGGAGAAAGTGAGAGATGGGGAAGAGGGATGGGGACAGAGAGGGGGAGGGAGGAAGAGGGAGAGAGAGGGGGGGAGGGAGAAAGAGAGATGGGAGAGAAGGAGGGAGAGGGAGAGAAAGAGAGATGGAGAAAGAGAGACAGAGAGAGATACCTGTTTCCCATAGAAAAGGAAACACCGAGAGCCACAAAACCTGGGTAGGTGTCGCTGGGGTGTTGTGGGTGTCATGTGACTCAGTGGGAGTGAGTGACATTAAGTTGGCCACCCCCACCCAGGTTTTGTGGCTCCCGGTGTTTTCTTTTCTGTGGGAAATGGGTCCAAATGGCTCTTTGAGTGTTTAAGGTTGCAATGCAGACCCCTGCTTGCCCTAGGCCATTCTAAACAAATGGTTGTCGAGTCTTTTCTTAAAAAAACCTCCAGTGATGGAGAATTTCTGGAGGGTTGCCATTCAACCACTACTACTAGTAGTAGTAGTTATTAACAACAACAGCAACAGCAACAGCAATAGCAACAACAACACAATAATACTAACAACAACAATAACACCACCACCACCACCACCACCACCACCAACAACAACAACAACAACAACAACAACAATAATAATAATAATAATAATAATAATAGCAGCCAGGTGTTCAGACTGGGTTTGGCATTTTTGTCTACCTATCGAGTCCTTACCAAGGACCTGGGATACACAAATCTGGATGTTGGGTGGTGTTACAGATATCGCCGCAGGATGGAAGCTGCTCCAGGAAAAGGTGCCTTCTGCAATTGACTGATGGCAAATTTGTCAATGCCACTTAAGGTGTTCAAGTGGTGCTCTAGTTGTTTTGGGACTGTACCCAAGGCGCCTATGACTATTGATACTACCCTTGCTTGCCTTTGCTTCAGTCGTTCTATTTCTATTTGTAGGTCTTTGTATTTTGCTATCTTCTCCAGTTCTTTCTCTTCTCTTCTGCCACATCCACTATCCAGACTTTTTTATCTTTTTTATTGACAACTGTTAAGTCCAGGGTGTTTTGTGGCAGGTGCCTGTCTGCCTGGATTCTGAAGTCCCAGAGCAATTTAACTTTTTCATTTTCTATGACTTTTTCTATTTTATGGTCTTGCTTACAGGCAAATAATATTTCTTGCAGACCTTCCATTATTATTATTATTATTATTATTGTTGTTGTTGTTGTTGTTGTTGTGGTTGTTTTTGTTGTTGTATCTTTAGCGAGATTCACAGCCTTTGGGGCTGGTTGGTAGCTCAATAGCTCGAGTCCTAACCAAGGACCCAGGAACTGTTCAGGTAGCATCGGAGGATATAAGCTGCTCCAAGTAGGATGGCTTTTTGTAGAATCGGGGTATTCAAGTCTGATAAATTCAGGATTTCCAAATAGAGAAGCAGCCCTTTAGATTTTGCTCCAAGGGCTCCAATTACAATTGGGATCACACACAATTTCTTTTCCCAAAGTCGCTCAACTTCAGTTTGTAAGTCCCGATACTTTGTGATTTTTCCTTGCTGCGTGTCTTCAGTTCGTGCATCATCAGGTATTGCAATGTCAAGGAACCAACCCTTTTTCTTTTCAACTCTTGTTATATCAGCTGCGTTGTGGGCCAAGTGCCTGTCAGTCTGAATTCTGAAGTCCCACAAGATCTTGACTTTTTCATTTCATATTGTTGTTGTTGTTTTGTGTTTGTTGTTTGTTTTTGGTTATTAGTTATTGGTTGTTGTTGTGTTTGTTGTTGTGTTGTGTTGTTCTTGTTCTTATTAGTATTAGCATTATACACAAAAATGACAGCATACAGAGCAAATGAGATAACTATGCTGCGTTTCTTGTCACAAATCACTAGTCGAACCCTTCCCAAACGTTTAGGACTGCATGATGTATGATGGATTATGCGAGCAGATCCCAATAAGGTGGCCTTCTGCAGCTGACCAGTGGTGATCTTGTCAGCACCAATTCTTTTCAAGTGCTTGCCTAGGTCTTTAGGCACAGCACCCAGTGTGCCCAGTACCACTGGAACCACCTGCACTGGTCTATGCCAGAGTCTCTGCAGTTTGATTCTCAAGTTCTGATGTTGGGTGACTTTTTCATGTTGTTTCTCGTCGATTCTGCTGTCACCAGGTATGGCAATGATGACGATCCATACTTTTTTCTTCTCCACAATCGTGATATCCAAGATAATGTGTTCCATTATTATTATTATTATTATTATTATTATTATTATTATTATTATTATTATTATTACTCCTTTTGCAAGTGGTAAAACTTTGCAGACTCTCTTCCTCCCCCTCCCCACTGCCACCCCTTCCCCAGCCTTACATCATCATCAGCTTCTCCTGGATGGCGGCACGGACCCTCTCCTCCAAATCCGAAGCCATCGCTTCCCTTTCTCCTTCTTCCCCACCAGCTGCCCCAGAGCAACCCCAAATGGGGCCAGGGAAGCGACAGCTTGCAGGGGAGGGGGGGAGGAAACAGTCCTGGGAGTTCCCAGGCGGTTGCCACGGAGATGGCCAGCACAACCTTCTGTTGCTGTGGCGACGCGTCCAATGGGCTGAGCAAACGCCTCCCCCCTCTTCCCCATCCCTCTCTCCCAGCCTGCGTTGAACGGCGGGTTTCTGTCGTGAGTTTGGATGGGTTTGTCAACAACTCATGAAAGCCACAATCTCAGGTGATGTTAGATTAAACAGAGTTGGAAGGGACACTGTAGGTCATCTAGTTCAACCCGACCCCACCAGGGAACAATGAAAAATGAAATTCCATGGAGAGAAAAGGAAAGTCCTTCACTAAGGCAATAAAAAAAAAAAAAAAATAAAAACAGAGAGACACATATAATGTAAGACTCGGGTGAAACCAGGCTCAATAGCAGGAACTGGAGAGGATCTTGGAGTCTTAGTGGACAACCAGCTAAATAGGACCAGCCGTGTGCAGCACAGCCAAAAAGCTAAATGCAATCCTAATGGCATTACAAAGGGAGACAATCAGATCAAGGAGGTACTAATAGCACTCTACAAAGCCTTAGTAAGCACACTAGAGTACTGCATCCGTTTTGTCACCACACCATAAAAAAATGTTGAGGCTCTAGAAAAATGCAGAGAGAGCAACCAGAGATGAGGGACTGCAGGCTCAATTGTACGATGAAGATGAACGGTTGAGAACTGGGCTGGCTAGTCTAGGGAAGAGAAAAGACCAAGGGAGACAGATAGCAGTCTTCCAATATTTGAGGGGCTGCCAGAGAGGAGGAAGGAGTTTTTATTTATTTTCCAAGGCACCAACGCCAGACAAGGAATAATGGATGGAAACTGATCAACGACGGTGAGAGCAATTAACAGAAGTTGCCTTCGGAAGTTGTGGGAGCTTCATCCCTGGAAGCTTTCAAGAAGAGATTGGACTGCCATTTGTCAGAAATGGTGTAAGGTCCCCTGCTTAGGCAGGGGGTTGGACTAGATGACCTACAAGGTCCCTTCCGACTCTGGTTATCTGTTAACCAGTGGAACAGCTTAACTCCAGATATTGTGGGTGCTCCAACACCGGAGGTTTTTCAGAACAGACTGGACAATGACTTGTCTGAAATGGTATAAGATCCCCTGTAAAGCAAAGGGTTGGAGTAGAAGACTTCCAAGGTCCCTTCCTACTTACTTATTCTGTTGTTATAATCCAAGCAGGAGACCCCACTACATCATTTCTGACAAATGGCAGTCCAATCTCTTCAGGGCTGCGTTCACACAACCTGCGAGAAATCTGCAAATCAACCAAATGATGGCTTGGTTCGCCCCAGGTACTTCTTAAGAGCATTATGGGCCCCGGGCAAAGCAGTGTACTGGAGCCCCTACGACAACTAACTCACAGGAATAAAAATGTAAATGGTCGATAAAATTAAACATATTTTATTGGCACTTCTACGGGGGGGGGGATCAAAGTTAATTGCTATTCATGCATGTTGGTATTGATTTAAAAATGCAGTAAAATGTAATACATATGTGGCTGTATTTCTATGATACAAGGTACACTGAAGGGTTAACATACACAGATTAGTAATGGGCCCCTATCCTCGTGGGGCCCATGGGCAAGTGCCCATGAGGTCCATGTGTTAAGGTCCAGGTTTTAAGGAAGGACCACAACGACCGCAGCCAATCTCAAAGCTATTTTAGCTTGCTGTTATAGATGAACAGAGTCAAAAGAGACTTTGAAGGTCATTTAGTCCAACCCCCTTGCCCAAGAAGACCCTACACCATTTCTGACAGAGGGTAGCCCAGTTTCTTCTTGAAAGCCTCCAGGGATGAAGCTCCCACAAGTTCCGAAGGCAACTTTTGTTCCATGGGTGGATGGTTCTCCCTGGCAGAAAATTTCTCCATCTTCTCTTCATTGCATATTATATTTATATCCTCTCTCCCCCTCCCATTCTGTTGGGCACCCACCCACCCTTTAAAGGAAAAACAGAACTGAGCAGCAAATCCTGAAATTGCTTTCACTCATAACAAAGGTGGGATTCAGCCGGTTCTTAGCGGTTCTGGAGAACCAGGAGGAGAAATTTTGAATAGTTTGGAGAACCAGCAAATCCCACCTCTGACTGGTCCCGCCCCCATTTATTCTCCACCTCCCAAGTCCCAGCTGATTGGCTGGGTCTTCTTTGGTTGCCCTGCACAGGAGAACGGAGCTGGAAAGCAGGTTAGTGGGGCAGGGAGGGAAGGAGGATTTTGCAGTAGCCTTCCCTTGCCACACCCACCAAGCCACACCCACCAAGCCACACCCACAGAACAGGTAGTAAAAAAAAAATTAAATCCCACCACTGATTCATACTGTAGGATTCCTTCGTACCCAAGATCTCTGGAACTGGACTTGGAAAATTAAAAATTAAAAATTAAAAGAAAGTAAAAGAGGGAGGGGAAGGGACTTGTTAGAAAGCCACATTTGGCTGCCCCACTTGCCTTTTGGCTCTCTCCAAACATTGCACACTTACTGCTTGTCCACTCTTGGGTGGCACAGTTGAGTTGTGAAAGAAGGGGCAACTGAAAACACTTCCTCCTAACTTTTAACATCAGGCCCTGTGATGTTTTGCAAGAAGGGGGGGAAAAGGAACTTCCAGACACTCCCCCACCAACTTTCTCTCCCCTGCCAATATTTATTTCACATTCGTTCGACGTTTTTAATAGCGGTGAGGCAAGTGCAAAACTTGAGAAGAGATGCACCCCTGTGTAAGGTGCACAATTGACCTTCACAGCTCCTTATCACTGATTTTCTCATCTCAATCAAATTGCACATAAAGGATTTCACCATAATATGGAGAGAGTGAGAAAAAAAACTCCCATAATTCAATATCCCTGAATTATCTCAATAGCGGTAACTCTGAAAGGGATATGGGAGGCCTAATGGACCACCACTTAAATAGGAGCCAGAGGTGTGCTGTCGATACCCAAAAAGCCAATGCAATTCTAGGCTGCATCCACAGAGGGGTAGAATCACATGAATGCATGATATATGTGCGTATATGCGTAATTTCACATATAGAATAGAATAGAATAAAAATGGAATGGAATGGAATAGAAATTAAATTGAGGACCCAGATTGTTGGGGCCAACAGGCTGACTCTATAAACCGCTTAGAGAGGGCTGGAAAACACTGTAAAGTGGAATATAAGTCTAAGGGCTATTGCTATTGCTAAGATGCTGAGATCCTAGAAAGAGTGCAGCAAAGAGCAACATGGATGACAAGGGATTTGGAGTCTAAACCGTATGATGAATGGTTGAAGGAACTAGGCATCTCTAGTCTTGTGAACAGAAGGACCGGGGGTGACATGATAGCAGTCTCCCAATACTCGAATGGCTCTTATAGAGAAAAAGGCCTGACTTATTCTTCAGCGCAAGTCCAGGTGTAGAGAGAAGCAACCTGGAACTAAGGGGAAATTATCTGGTGGTGAGAGCAATCAACCAGTGGAACTACTTGACTCCAGAAATTGTAGGTTCTCCATCACTGGAGGTTTTTAAAAAGAAACTGGGCAGCCATTTGTCCAGAACAGTGTAAGCTTTCCTGCCTTGAATAGGGAGGGGGGGTTGGACTAGAAAGTCCCCCCAAGTTACTTTGTTGTTCTTCTTTGCACTTTTTCCAAAGGCTCAACATCTTTTTACAATGGGGGCGGAAGGGGGAAGATTTTAAAATTTTAACCTAACCTAATTAAACGCGTTGTGTGAATAAAGCCTGAATTTTTTTACACCTCAGTTTCACAGGTGAGATGTGTGATAAAGGAATGAGGGAAATGCACATTTCTGCAACCTGTTTTCTCTCTCTTTCTTTCTCTCTTTTTCCTTTCTTTCTTTCTTTCTCTCTTTCTCTCACTCTTTCTCTTTTTCCTTTCTTTCTCTCACACTCTCTGTCTTTCTCTCTTCTTTCTCTCTGTTGCTCTCTGTCTTTCTCTGTTCCTGTCTGCCTGACTCACTCTTTTATTCTTCCTCTCCCTGTCTTTCTTTCTTTCTTTCTTTCTCTGTCTCTGTGTCTCTTTCATTTTTTCTCTCTCTGTGTGTCTATCTCTCTCTCTCTTTCTCTCTTTTTTTCTGTCTCTGTCTCTGCCTGCCTGCCTGTCTGTCTGTCTCTCTTTTATTCTTTCTCTCTCTGTCTCTGTCTCTCCCCCACACACATATTATTCCAAGCCAAGGTGTCCAGGCAGAAACTCTGCCTAACTTCTGAGTCCATGAGCCAATCAGACCACAGCATTCAATTTATAATAAAGAGTCCCCCCCCCCCNCAGCATTCAATTTATAATAAAGATCCCCCCCCCCCTCCATATCTTCCTCAGCCAATGGTCTGGTTTACAACAAATTCAAGTCTGTGTCCTGGGCCATTCCTGTTGGCTTGTTTTTCTCCCTTCTCTTTCTCCCACAGAACAGCATTTCTGCTGTCCTAAGGACATTTCCTGCCCTGTCAAAAGGTTGCATTCCAAAAACAGAGTTTATTTTTAGGGAATGATTTTAAACATTTGCAATACCTTTGGCCCTTCTGAACTCCTTAAAACCCTCTTCAAGGAGGAGGAAAAATAAGTAAAGTTTAGTTTAGTTTAGTTTAGTTTATGGACATTGCACCTCTTACAACAAAATTAAATGCCATCTTCGGTCTACATCATAACTATAAAAATAAAACAAAAAAAACCAACCTTCTCATTCTACATCATTGAATTGAAACTCCCCTGATATTGCATTAATATTGCATTATACAGTAGAATTCAACATAGTTACTGCAAGAAAATAAGAAAGAAAAAAGAAAGGCAAAGGGAAGAAAAAGAAAAGAAAAGAAAGGGAAAGGGAAAGGGAAGAAAAAGAAAAGAAAAGAAAAGAAAGAAAAAGGGAAAGGGAAAGGAAAAGAAAGAAAGAGTTAAAGTCCTCAAGTCTTAAAGTTGCCAAGGTTGGAGACCCCTGTCCGAGGAAATTTGCTGATTTAGCGTGCAGTAACTCTCTCCATACTTCACTTATCACACAAACCCACCAATTTGAGAAAGGTGAAGTGTATCTGCCAAAGGTGAAGCTGAGAGTTTATCTGCGTAGTCGAAGAGGCAGCTTAACTCTGAATTCCAGTTGCTAGGGAACATTAGCTTGAGCGTGCTTTCTCATGTCCTGGGTGTTTACTGAGGCATGGATAACTGCAGCCAGATTGTTGATCTGAAACTGGTAAAAAGGTTACTGCGAATGGCTCAAGGATCCAGGAAGGTGTTGGGATTAGCAGGTAATCCCTGCTAATTCCAAGCACGGCTCAGGAGTTTTAGGATGATGGCTTTCATAGGGCCAAAGAGTCCTGCCACAATCAGACTACTTCGCAGTCCAAGGGTGCATCTTCAGTCTTCTATTTTTGAGACCCCAGATTTACAGGCCAGGCTGTTTTGAAACCCAGAAGGCACAGACTATACAAACGCAATCTCTGGAATCCCTCCAGAGTTCAGGGAGATTCCACACACCTGGGTCTGCAAAATGCGGGGCCACCACCAGGGGGCAGCAAAGGGCATTTCTTTCTACCTCTACCACCACCTAGAGGTCACTTTGCCAGCCTTATTCGCAGCACACATCTGGCAGTGCTCAGTCCACCTCCAGTGCTTTCCTCCAACTCTTGTTTAGAAGCAACCCTGCTGGCAGGAGAGTGGAGTGGAGTGGAATGGAATGGAATGGAATGGAATAAAATGGAATGGAATAGAATGGAATAAAATGGAATGGAATAGAATGGAATAGAATGGAATGGAATGGAATAAAATGGAATGGAATGGAATAGAATGGAATGGAATAGAATGGAATGGGATGGAATAGAATGGAATGGAATGGGATAGAATAGAATGGAATAGAATGGAATGGAATAGAATGGAATGAATAGAATGGAATGGGATGGAATAGAATGGAATGGAATAGAATGGAAGAAAAGAATGGAGGGGAATCGAGTAGAATGGAATGGAATGGAATAGAATGGAGGGGAATCGAATAGAATGGAATATAATGGAATTGAATGGAATAGAACAGAGTAGAATGGCATAGAATGGAATTGAATGGAATGGAATAGAATGGAATGGAGCAGAATGGAATAGAATGGAATGGAATACAATGGAGTAGAATGGTATGGAATGGAATGGTATGGAATGGAATGGAGTAGAATGGAATAGAATGGAGTAGAATGGAATGCAGTGGAATGGATTGGACTGGACCAGAGCAGAGCAGAGCAGAGCAGAATAGAATTAGAAAATGAACAGAACAGAACAGGACAGAACATTGGAATGTAGAATAGAATAGAACAAAACAGGATATTGGGATGAAGACTTGAGTGGAACAGAACAGAACAGGATAGAATAACAGAGTTTGAAGGGACCTTGGTGGTCTTCTAGTCCAATTCCCTGCTTTGGCAGAAAAAACCTTATACCATTTCAGACAAATGCTCATACTATCTCTTTTTAATATATGTAATATTATTATTTTAATATTAATATTTGAGTATATTTGTAGCTCTGGGTTGACATGAGGCATCCTTGGTGCTCCCTGAGCTTGCTTGCTTTTTTTGCAGACATTTCCTTAGCCAAACTAGGTCACATCAACAATGAGTAGCACTGATGACATTACCTAGTTTGGCTAATGAAACGTCTGCAAGAAAGCAAGTTAGCTGAGAGAGCATTAAGGACCTCCTCATTTAAAAACTGTGGCTGGAGAGGTTGTAAAATGAGACCAAATTAACTGAACAACTGTCTGGCATAGCAATGGAAATTCTTTGCACAATTGTCATAAGTCAAGGACTATCTATATTCTGTCATTTTCATTTTACACCTTACTAACCTTTTCAACGTGTGATGAGACAAAGCAATAGGCACAACCAAAGTGGGCAGAAAGCTTAGAGAGAGAGAGAAAAGGCAAGAAAATTAGATTTTAAAAAATCACTGCTGAAGAAAAGAACAGGACTGTGTTGTTGTGTTGTTCAAAATTACATTTGAAGGAGCTGGAATATTGTCTCAATTAGGAGAGAAAGAGAAGTCTGGAGAGAAAGGAGCATTGTGTGTGGGAGAAAGTTCAGGTGCTTAAAGCAAATTATCTCATTTAGAAATTCACAGTTTGGCCAAATTAATTTAAATGTCCCAGTTTATTAAATTGTGGTAAGCTGCATCTCTATCTGCTGAGGTCATAGGCTGTGGCTGCCAGCAGTGATGATATGGTAGCTCTCTCTTTTTCTTCCCTCCTTTAAGTTAATCTACTTACTCTAAGGAATTCCGAAATGGGGACTGGGAACTTGTACTTTCTGGTTCTTCTGCAAAAAGATCTCATTATGTTTTCTGTGTGTCTCGATTAAAAATGGCCTTTCAAAACTACAGCAGGCTTGGGATCTACTGCCATCTAGCCACGTTTGTGGATAACTCAGTGCACCACATTTCAAGTCTTGCTGAGGGGCATTTGAAAGTTGTGGTCTCTCTATGACAACCATCCATCCAACTTTGACTTTCAAAAAGGGGAAGGAGATGAAGGAGAAGGAGCAAGGAGAAAGAGAATTGGGGGGAGGAGGAGATGGTGTATGTTGAGAAAGGGAGTGAGAAGAAGGAGATGAAAAGAAAAAATATGAGGAGAAGGTATTTGTTGAGAAGGTGAAGAAGAAGAAGAAGAAGAAGAAGAAGAAGAAGAAGAAGAAGAAGAAGAAGAAGAAGAAGAAGAGAGAAGAGAAGAGAAGAAGAAGAAGAAGAAGAGAAGGAGGAAAAGAAAAAAAGCAAGGATAGAAGAGAGAAAAGGAGAAATTGAGGAGGAGAAGGAGAAATATTGTTGAAGAGAGAAGGAGGAGGTGAAGGGAAAGAGAAGAGGAGCAAAGGAGAAGGTATATGTCAAAAAATTGAATGAGAAAGAGGTGAAGATAAGATGAGAGTGGTATATGTTGAGGGAAGAAAAGAAAGAAGAGAAGAAGAGAAAGTATTTGTTGAGAAGGCGAATGAAGAGATGAGGGGAAAGAAAGAGGAGCAGAGGAGAGGTATATATCAAAAAGAAGAAGAGAAAGAATGAAGAGGAAAAAGAGTAGAGAGGGAGATCTATATATGAGAAGGGAAGAAGTGATGGAAAAAATAATAAAGTCCCGCTACAGCTGAGCCATGACATGTCAGAGTGACTGATAATGTCAGAGACTAGTTTTTACTTGTATTTATCTTTGCTTAGACACTTGGTTTTTGTTATTAATAAGTCAAAAGCTACCTAGAAAGTTAATAAAGGTTACTTGTCTTAAGAAATTAGTTTACTGTTCATTTGTTATTAATAAGTGTTGTGCAAACTTTGAAAAATGGTTAAGCTTTGCATGCTGTGGATAGAAAGGATAGTTGTGGATAGATAAACCTCCAGTGCACACATGGGACTGTATGTCCACATCCCAGCATCAGATGATTTTCTCCCTTTTTATAGAAAATATCGTTGTCCGCTATGGCCTTCTACATATCTAGACATACTGCAGACATCCTAAATTATGAGATACTTCCCGATACAAACGTTTTGTCCATTTGATACTTTATATACAAACTGCATACATTTACATCCTTTCTTTCCATGACTACTAACCTGCAGACGTTCCTGACCTTTGGTTTCCTCTCTCTTTCGTTTTCACTGCAGTGATTGGTTGAGGGGATGGCCAGAGGATGCAGAAAGGATACAGCGGACGTTTAACAGATGATAACGGATATAGAACGTTTGTTGCCCGTATATGTACGGATGTACATCGTACGCAGCAGAAAGTTCATCCGTTCACAAAGTTTTGTGCAGCTCAAAACTTCTTGTGTGGATGAAATCTCAGTGGACGGATGTTCGATGGATAGAGCGTATGAAACATGTATGCAGTGAGTACACAACAGATGCCTTTAAGGCTAGAAATATTGTTAGAGACCCCACACACCTATTTCACAGTCTGTTTCTGTTGTTCCCCTCTGGGAGGAGGTTTTAAAGTATTTCTAGCAGGAATTCCAGATTCTCTGACAGCTTTATTCCTTATGCCATTCTTCTGGTAAACTCGCATGATTGTTTATTTGTTTGTCATGTTTATGTAGTGTATATCGGAGGCAGTGACCCTTTGAGAGCTGCATGCAAGGAAATGTCATTTTAATGTATGCCAGTGAGTGTACATTTAAAGTGACACTAAAACTATTCTAATTTCTGAGTCTTGGAGTAAAAATCCCCGAGGTCCCTTCCAGCCCTACCACTCCATACTTTTTATGGTAAACATGGAAGGACAAAGCATGATACATTAGCTTTGTAGCTCTTGTTCATGCAAACATTCTTCACCAGATCAGTGAAACCTCTAATAGACTTGCTGGGTTCTATCCTTGATTGATCATTGATGGATTGAGATCATTTTGCTGACTTGGAATGTTGTCCAAATCCAGCCAATTGGAGTCATGCCCTGGGGTGAAACAAAGATGAAAGTAAAGGTTCCCCTCGCACATACGTGTTAGTCACTTCCAGCTCTAGGGGGTGGTGCTCATCTTCATTACAAAGCAGAAGAGCCAGTGCTGTCTGAAAACTTCTCTGTGCTCATGTGGCCAGCATGACTAAACACCAAAGGCACACAGAATGCTGTTCTCTTCCCACCAAAGTGGTTCCTATTTTTCTACTTGCATTTTTACATACTTTCGAACTGCTACATTGGCAGGAGCTGGGACAAGGAACAGGAGCTCCCTCAGTTACACAGTGCTAAGGATTCGAACCGCTGAACTGCCAACCTTTCTGATTGATAACCTCAGCATCTTAACCACTGAGCCACCATGTCCATTTGGGTGAACCAAAAAGGACAAGTTAATTTAGTGGGAATATTCACAGATTTGCAATTCCAGCCCCTGTGACTTCATCCTTCAGAATCACCCTTTTCCAATTCTGGGTTAAATCCCTTCTTCTTTACACAAATGTCAAATAAATTATGTGATATGATCCCTTGCTTTGCTATTTGATCTCTGGGAGATCTAGACTGCAAATCTCTTGAAGAAGACAGTCTTCATGACTATCCAAACTAGGATGTCACAATGGTTGCTATGCAATGATAATGGATGTTCCGTCCGGAAAAAACACG